>QJNU01001582.1:20-25148 GCA_004154915.1 Monosporascus ibericus | reverse complement strand
TGGCCCCCCCCCCCCCCCCCCCCCCCCCCCCCCCCCCCCCCCCCCCCCCCCCCCCCCCCCCCCCCCCCCCCCCCCCCCCCCCCCCCCCGCAAGACACATAGCTCTTGTCATCCGTGGTAAAATTTCCATCGGGCTTTTCCAATGCATGTCACTGCAATGGCAGATTACCACGGATTCCGAAGCCGACCAGGCGGGAAGCCCGGCGGGCCAGTCGCAGGAGCCCCATACGGACAGTATCCTTGGTTTTGGAGCGGTGACGGGCGGTGGCCGTTATGAGCTCCAGACCACTACTGCCGGGACCCGATGTGGCTTTGGACGGTCAAGAGCGTGTCATGCGCGCGTCAAGGGTCCTGTGAACTTGCCCCAAGCCCCAGATATCATTGTATCCAGAGGGTTTTGTCGCGAAAGCGACGCCGCTATTGCATTGCTAGCAATAGCGTTATATATGCCCACGACAGGTTGTCGGTTACTCCAGTCACACATTTGCCCCACTTAACAACCCGGGACTATCGTCTCATCAACGAACTCGTAGGTAACTGCTTTAATCAAATGGAGAAATATATTGCTACCTCTAGAAGTACGTTCTAGATCCTGTCCCGGCAGGTACTTGGTCATACAGACCAGGGTCAACTGTTTCCCAGAAACTTCTCTCTCCTCTAAGCTCCTCGCCGTCTTTCCTACTCATAGCCTCCCAACGGAGTCTCAGCACCGGCCAGGCAATCCACCCGACTACTAAACCCAACAGAGAATCAACTATGCCTAGCCCCCTCTTTGGTGATGGTCCCACCATGTTGGTGAACATCATTGAAGCAGCCATTGAATCTTTGCAGATTATGAAGTCACCCTTGTCGACTGCTGAAATAATGAGCAGAGCCACCTTGTCGGCCGAAGGGTACCGGCGTTCCAACTCGGACACAGCGCGACCCTGTAAGCCCTGCATACTCTTGGTGAGGTGGGTTTTCGTGTTCTGCTCCAAGTAGAATCCAGGGGAGATAAAATCACCTGGAAAGGCACAGTGGATGGTATAGGTGGACTTGGGGCAGGAGTACCGTAGGACTTCCATTCTCAATGTGTCAGCTAATGCTCGCACTGCGCATTTGGCGGCTTTCAAAAGCACCATTAGTGGCCATGCACGTCATTCTACATGGAGTGAGGGAGAGCGTACGTGTGTAGGCGATTGAGCCCGGCAGGCCCAGGAAGGCCGCGGCACTGCTGACGAACACAATCTGCCGAAGTCTGGGGTGACGGCATCGCATCGAGCTCTTCTTGTCATCTTCGGTCCAAATATCGAGTACAGTTTTTGCAGGATATGCAGACGAATAATAATTATTCCTCATGCAGTTCTCAAGATCCTCGGCTTTGATATCTACGAGGAATCCGTTCTCGGCGTGATTGCCACCCGCGGCGCAATACAGCGCATCTGGAATCCGGGGCTGGGTTTTGAAAGCCGTGTGAACCTAGTGGCTCGATTAGCGTATGATGCCGCCTCGCCATACCACCACGGGAAAAGGAACCTGAGTAGCATCTGCCAGATCAACCAGGACTGTATTGATCTCTTGGTCTGCGCTCAATCTGGAACTTTCGATCTCTTCCCTGGCTCGATTGAGCGGTTCTTGCCTGCGGGCGAATATAGTGACGTGGGCACCTATTACTATTAGCGAGCTGTATGAGGCTCATTGATACAAAAGGTCAATCAACCTCGAGCTGCTAAAGCTTTCGCAATCCCCTTTCCCAGCCCGCCAGAACCTCCAGTCACGTAAGCAGTCTGGCTACTGGGTCAGTGTCGAGCATTCATTGTCATCCATATTCAGCCCACTTTTCAGGAAAAACGCTTGTTACCTTGCCACGCAAACCTATCATTATTCCCAAACTGAAAACTGGCACGATAGGGCAGAAAGACAGATGTCAGTGGCCAAGATCTGCGAAGGTACTCTGCAAAAAGGCAGTTCAGATGACGACTTGTTACGAAGTTGATGATGGGCGTTCTTCACTCTAATGAACCCCACATCAATATCCCCGAATATCATATCAAAAGGTCGCGGGATCGTCCGCGGCGCGTCAAAGAGTTCGGGTTCCGGCCCGCGTGGGGTCGCACTCACACCGGAACCGATCCCCGATTTTGAGGTCATCTGAGAACTTAGAGACGCTGCAAAGGTATCTGGGAAGGAGAAACCATCAAAAGACGTACGACTCGAGTCTTCCTTCCATTCAATAGGCCTGCGCTACACATTTCTCTCTCTTTGACTGAAACGAAACTCACAATTTACGCGTCCCTTTCATCGCTCATCATCGGACATACTACAACGTCAACCGTTGAAAGATGTCGGCGGCTCAGATGTTAGCATCCTGGATCAAGGACCAGAAACTGAAGGCCCCTACGATGAAAGATGGCCCATCGTTCTATCGGAATCTCGAAGAAGCTCTGGATGTTCGGAGAGCCGACCATTCTATGTTTACGCGAAACACGAGCGCCTGGAAAACTGGGAGTGCAGTGGACTTCTGTTCCAACGATCTCCTTTCCTTGGGACAAACTGGTCGCATGCGCAGCGCTTTCCTAGAAGAACTCGCACGGCATCCCAACTTCAACCTCTACAGCGGGGGTTCCCGTTTGATGGATGGAAACTATCAGTACATCGAACAGGTTGAACAAGAGATTGCCGACTTCCATGGTGCCGAGACAGCCCTCATTGTTGGTTCCGGTTACGAAGCCAACATTGCCATGTACTCGGCCATCCCGAGGCCAGGAGACGCAATCGTCTACGACGAACTCGTCCACGCGAGCACGCACGACGGAATGTCACACACACTGGCACTGTGCAAGATGCCCTTTCGCCATAATGATGTCGACTCCTTCCGAGACGTAATGACTTCAGTCATGGATTCGCAACCTGCTATTAGGGACGGGTCGCGTTCAATACTCGTATCCGTCGAGTCGGTGTATAGCATGGATGGTGACGTCTGCCCTCTGGAGGACCTTCTCGAGGTTTCTAGGGAAATTTGCCCCAAGGGCAACGCCGTGTTCATTGTGGATGAAGCCCATGCAACTGGCATTCTAGGTCCCAAGGGTGCAGGCCTTGTCAATGCGCTTGGCGTTGAGAAAAGCATTGCGGTTCGACTTCATACGTGTGGCAAGGCAATGGCCTCTACGGGTGGTAAGATGAATCTCCTATGTTTGTGTACCAGGACTGACATGAAATGTGCAGCCGTCATACTCGGGAATGCAAGCGTGCGTTCGACAATCATGAACTTTGCCCGTTCCGTCATTTATACCACGGCACCCTCTTTCCCTACAGTTGCAGCGATACGAGCTGGGTACAATCTGTTGAAGACGGGCGAAACCCAAGATGTAAGCCTCTTCGGACATTTGTTTTGCCTACGCCAGACCTCGTGTACTTACTTCCCCCTTCAGGCCCAAGGACACATCCAACGCTTGGTAAAGCACTTCTTTACTACCATTGCCTCTAACCCTGTCTGGGACGAAGCCTCGGAGATGGGAATTCTCTCCATACCGCTCATTGACGACTGGGAGTCGCGCGATTTCTTAGTTCATATTGTCCCGCTCTGGACGCGACAGCGTTATAACTTCTGGCTTGTCTTCCACTTGCAGCTTTCGGGCTTCTGTGCATTCCCGATCGACTACCCCACGGTACCGAAAGGCCAAAGCAGAATTAGGCTCATCTTTCATGGTGCCAATACAGAGGCGGATGTGGAAGGTTTAGCGGCTACTATCTGCAACTGGGCGCAAGAAATGATTGACATCGAGAAGAAGGGGGCCGGCGCCAAAAAGGTTCCCAAAGCTGCCCAGCAAGTATACGCATTGATGGCCAATGTTTGAAGGGCCCCAATACTTGCTCCGTACGTTATAGTGGCATGGAGCGTGTATCTAAATTCCAACGCATCACAGCCCATAATAGCAGCTCCTGCTACTTTTTTTCACATCAATAGCCCTACAACCAACTGCCGTATTATATCATACAAAGTGTCTTCGTGATTAGCATGCTCCTTATAATATCATTCGAAGTAGGCTTGTTTTTACGCCTTCTCTGTGCAGATATGTCTTTAAGTTGTCAAACAGCCTGAGACCACGCAAATTGAGTATCCTCGTTGCAGCTTCATTCGTATATTGGTTCTGATGATGATAACAGCTAACTGTCTCTCGTCAGGGCCGAAGGGAATTAATCTCTCATACAAATTAGCTGCTACCCCTATCTCCTCCACCCATTAACGCGACACACGGACCGATTCCTTCCGACCTACAACCACTATATCCGACACACCCCCTAATAAGGCCATCGCAGACCTCGTTAGGGCTTATTACTTAAGGATTATCAATAAATTAGGTCCTTTTAAAGCCGATCGAAATCGCTTCCTGTTAGGAATTCCTACGTTACCTCATGCTCCAACCGACGCGCCATAATCCTTTCGCGAAGTTCGTTTTCCTTTTTAATAAACTCTAACCATTACGTGATATTTTCCATCCTTAAAAGCTTTACGAACCTTTTATACGCGTTACCCGTAAGTAACTTCGTAAATCCGTCAGCCACCATACTGTTCGTTTCCTGCCACCTAACCTGTACGTTTCCTCGCAAATATTCCTGCCTTAACCAATGGTTATACACCTCGACGTACTTCAACTTCGTTACAAGCTTTAAGGTATTTTTAATAAGCAAGCTTAGGGTTTATTTGTTATTATAGTTTATTATAAAAGGGTAATCGAGCTCTAACGTCAATACCTTTAAAAGCCTGCTTAAAAACAGCCCTTCCTTAACCGTCTGGCTTAAGGCTAATAATTCTGCTTTAGTCGTATTTGTTATAACGGTATCCTGCTTATTCGCTTTCCACGTTACTGTTCTTCCGAATAATAAGATCACGAACCCTTAAAGGCTCTTCCGGTCGATTGAATTATTAGCAAACAAAGCGTCATTTATACATACCATTACCTAAACGTCCCTATCACCCCTATACCGAATTGCAAAACCACGGATATAATATAAATAACGTATCACCCTATCTGCAACTTCGTGATAGGCGTCTGACGGGTTATGATTAAAACGTAACAATTTCGAGGCGGCGAACGCGACGTCAGGGCGTATGGAAATTGCTGCAAAAAGGATCGAACCAACCTTCTTTTAATATAACTTTCGTTACTTATTTATTACCTTTCCTTCGAACGGAAAAAATTCGTACTAATTTATGGAAATACGAGGAATTCGGCCTAACGTATCGATCTAATACTAAGCTATCACCTTTTCGATATACGACTTCTATAATAACCAAATTAATCGCTCGTTTTTTCGTCGCAGGACGTAAATTCCTAAAAACCATTTAAGCTTTTTAAACTTGTTAATCTTAAACCGTTTTTTTAAGTTATTAATCGTTTCTATCATTTTTTTCTTTCTTTTCTTCCTATAACCTAATACGATATCGTCCACGAAAAAAAACACCAGTATATTACCTTTTATTATTATATAAGGCTTTTAAGGGACCTTTTTAAAACCTAAATTTTTAAAAACGTTTATAAGCGTTTTTTATCATAAAAAAAGTAACCTTCTTAAGCCATATAAAGTCTTCCTAAACCTAAATACCTTCCCCTCCTTCGAAAACCCTGGAGGTATTTTTATAAAAACCTCTTTATTTAAATTATTATAAACGAAGGCGTTAACTACGTTTAATTGCGTTAACTCCAAATCGAACTTAGCAACTATTGCAAGGATTAATCGTAACGCCATTCCTGTTAACGTTATCACTTTTATAATACTTTAAGGTCTAGCTTTTATAATTTACTTAACTTGTAATTCGGGTTAAATTTTAATGCGTAACACCTGCAACCGTAGGCCTTAAGATAAGCTAACTGGAATATTTTAGGACTTAATATCCCATCCTTTTTAGCTAGGTAAATGTACATAACCTTATATGGGATCTTCCATTTAAGGGCAGCTATTGGGATCCTGTTATAAAGGTAGGTAACGCAGCTAACGGGCTCTTTTTACAAGTTATACGGCAGTTTCGACTTAATCCTTATCGCGCGCGCCTTTTCCATTACCACACCCCCCGAACGCTTTACGCTTTTATTTTAAGCGTGCGTATATGGAATAAAAAGTTCGACTAAGATTCCTTCTGAACGTAGCCATTTAACGGATAAGTTATAGGCAAGTTCCATGTTTCCTCGAATAAATTTTACGTTAAACCGAAAGTAACTTTTAATCCAACTTATATAATCCTTTAAAATATGTAAGTTTTCATCCTTTTTTCTTGTTATTACGCAAAAATATATTATCGCCTAATATGAAGCTTTATATAAAATCGTTAGCATCCGTTTATATCTACGGGCTTCTTCCGAAAGGTTTTACCAATCCAAGCGCACCCTTAAAAAAGGCGTTATTATTTTGAAGTCTGGCTTTTTCCGTAAGGGGATTTCCTTTATCTTCGCTAGGGCATACGCCGGATACTCGGCCATCCTAAGGCCCTTTAATAGCGCTTTACGGCAGTAATTAGGTAGGTGCTTTAGGGGCTTTGGCCCGTAATGGCCTATCCTTAAATGCCATAGCACCCCCAACCCTGGGGCTTAAGCCCTTACTTAACCTACTGCTTTATCTGCCTTTCTTATTACTAAAAAAGCGGCCCTTATACAGCTTCTATCTTCGATTATACGCTAACCCTCCTTCTTTTTTAGGATGCATAGCTTCTCGTAATCGTTACGATACCTTACGGCTTTAGCAAAGGTATCCCAGTAATAACCCTTATATTCGAGGCGTTTATACGAAACGATATTATAATAAAAGCCCTAATAATAGGCTATTTCCCTTAACATTAGGCCCTTCTTCTTTTTACGTAAATTTTCCATATATATTGTAACATCCTTATATCTTAAGATCGCCACTTTAGTATTACTTATTAAGATTATATGGCCTTTCGGTACCTTTACGAATCTCTTAAATCGGGTTAGGTCGTAAAATACATAAATAAAACTTCCGAAATCTAAGATAACGTTATTTTTTAATAAATACATATTTAGTACGTTAAATGCTTTATGTAATATGTTATTTATCGAACCTATCAGGATCTTTTTTATTTTATCCGTTAACCGTTATTATTTATGGGTTATTATAAATTCGAGGTTTCCGAAAACCTTTTTCCTAATCGTTTTAACCTTTTTACGAAATTTAACGTTAAAGGCCATCCTTTTATCGAACTTTTTTTTGTTTTTTTCGAAGATCCTTTTATTTGCGATATTAACTATACATTTACAATTCCGTATGTTATGTCCGTTATTACCATACATTCGGCAACCTTTCTTACCTTTTTTAAGGTTACGATCCTTAACTTAAAAGTTAATTCCTGCCCGTTTGCGAGATGGTTTTAAAAACAAAGCTTTATCAGCAGGTTAATCGCTTTTTACAGCAAAGCTTTCACCTTTAAAAGCCGTAACGTAAATACCCCCTCTTACGGTCCTAATAAGCAACTCTATTTTTCTCTGCCGTAAAGGTATTTTCATTAACGTACGCGTTTTTTTATTAACGGTCCTATAAAATAACTTATTAACTTCGTTTCGAGATATAACCAGCCGTAACTAATTTACGTACTACGCCTTAAATAACGCCATCACATTAACAAAATCATCCACCTACTATAAACCGACTAATTTAAAGATATTATTCTTTACGGCGTTCGCCATAACTATATCCCATTTCTTAAGCTATTCGTAAAAGTCCTTCAAGTTAACGTATCTTCCTTTTTTTAAGACTCTTTTATATTTAACTTTTACGAGCTTTACCGCTTTATCCGCATTCGTACCGGCATATTACTTCAAGCTATTAATCCATTCGCGTATCGGTTCGCTAACTCTTAAATAAGGCAAATACGACTTCCCGACGGAACTATATATCATCAACTTTATAATAACGAAATTCTTTTATTACAAATCGTAACGTTATTTTTCGAATTAATATATTTAAAGGAAATTCTTATATTTCGTCATCTCGCTTTCGTTAAGATCGGCCGGTATGCTTGCACGCCGATTAACGTCTCTAAGCGAAAAATATTCGGGCTCGGCAAATAACGTTTCTTTTAATTCGGGATTAAATAACCTAACGATATTTTCGGGTATACAACTAAAAAGTTTTTCCTACTGTGACGGCTAAGGGGTTTAACCAACTATTAAACCTAGTCGTACGGTTTATGTTGGCAGTAGTGTCGTGGGAAACTGAGTAATGATACGTTTAATAGTTACGTCTGGTAATAGCAGATTGTCAAAGGTAATCTGGGTAACTAAGTTGTATTACAAGCTGGTGATCTATCTAAGCTATGGTGATAACGAGTGTATATATCCTCATCTTGGTTTAAGGTGCTTAAGCAACTCGAACCCTTGAGTTCGTTTGGCCCCTTAAGCCCGTATGGCAGCTTAAGGAGCTTAAGGGATTTGGCCCTTTAAGTTCTTTAAGTTAGTTACGTAACCTCTTGCCTTAGGTCGGGGCTAACTCCTTTAGGAGGTCCGACCGTTTGTGTTATAGCCAAGACCGTTAGGTTATAATACGATTTCTCTTTTCCAGGATTTTTGCCTTTAAAGATTAATTTGTTTATCCGTTAATTTTGGTAAGTAACCTTTCCTTTTTTATATTTATGATGTCAGGTCGAATTAAAAAACGTCGCTTTTGTTAGCGTACTAACGCTTTGGTTTTTTTAGAACGTATTAATCGTTTTGGTTTTATTATGCCTTTTTGTTTTCGTTATAAAAAGGAAGGTACGGACTGTAAGGCCGTTCGTGGTTCCGTAAAATGCGTACGATGCGTTCGTTATGGCGGTCTGTATAATGTTTTCGGGCCCTCCGAATTAAAATACTAAAAACTTTTTAACGAGGAGGATCGTTTAAAACGTAAGGAAAAGCAAGTTCGGAAAACGTTACGGGCTATTGCGAATAAGCTTAATTATTTACAAAAACAAAAGCGACTTTTTCGTTAGCGGGGTATTAAGATGCTTTGTCGTGGTATTAAAGGTACGGAGGTTATGGAAAAGTTCGAGCGGTTAGAAAAGAAACGGAAATAGTTAAAGGCGGCGGTCGCCGTGGTTACGTTAGGCCAGGTTGCAGATCTGGTTAATTGGTTTAAATTTATTAATTGGTTAATTGCTAACTGGGGTGCATCTATTGTTATTGGTAAAAGTTCCTTAATAGGCGTTAGGCGTTTTATAAGGTTTTTGGCAGGTTTTTAGGTGTTTTCGGAGTTTGGGTAGTTTTTTTATTTAATCATGTATTCGGTAAGTCCGGTTTTTTTTTCGTATGTTTAGGATTTTCTTTATTTCGTATGTTAGTATGTTTTTTTCTGCTTTTTTTTCGTATCCCGTATTAACCTTGATGGTATCCGTTATTAACTTAAGTAAGGAAACGTGAAAGAATGGGTAAAGTTTGATTTTGGGGGGTAATTTTAATTGGTAATTATTTTCTAAGATTTTTTTGATGATCTTGTATAATCCGATATATTTAAAGTCGAGTTTTTTGTTAGGTCGTTTAGTTTGTATATTTTTGGTGGCTAGGTAGACCATCTTTTTTTCTTAAAAAGTTGGTTTTTTTAACCTTTTTTGGTTATAGTACTTCTTTATTTGGTTACGTACGAATTCGAATTTTATTTTTATTTCTGCGTATAATTGTTTAAGTTGTTTTAATGTAAGAATTACTTTGACGTTAATAGGTTCTTCGTATGTATCCTTATAAACTTTTGGTATAAAGTCAAAATTAACGTTTGCTGGAATTATTTTGGTGCTTTCGTGGTAACTGGTATTATAGGCTAGCTGCGCGATAGGTAGCTTCTGGACTTAATCGTTTTGTTTATAATTAATATAATATCGTAAGTAGGTTTCCAGTATTTAATTGGTTTTTTTTATTTATCCGTCTGTTTAGGGTTTAAATACGTTGGATAATTTATGGTTTAGGCCTAATTACGTCATAAACTTTTGCCAGAATTTCGAAATAAATGTTATTTTTTTATTTGAAATAATTTTTGTTAATAATGCATATATTTTTAAGATATGCCTTAAGAAAATATAAGCCAATTATTTTACGTTTATGTTTTTATTATATGGTAGGAAATAGGAAAATTTGGTAAATCGATTAACGATTATAAAGATATTGTCGTAATGTATATCCGTAACTAGGTTTTTTAAAAGTGGGAGTTTGGTAATAAAGTCGAAAGTAACTAAGTTTTATGGTCGTTTTGCGACTGGTAGTGGTTATAATTTTCCGTATGGCTTATGCCGTCGTGCTTTTGCCTTGTTGCAAATGTGATATTATTATTATACTTTTTTTATTACCGATTTTATTTTAGAAAAGTAATAGGTGCGTTATAATTTTTTTAGGGTTTTATGGATTTTTGGGTGTCCGTATAGCTGATGTTCGTGTATATTTCGTATTAATGTTTCCTGGTATTCTTTTGGGATTTATGTTTTTTCCATTTTTTAGTTTTTAAGTAGATTGTTATTATATTCCTGGATTTTCTGGTATAAATCGAAAGGTGTTGTTCTGATTGTTATTATCTGTCGTAATTGCAGGTATTTTTTTTGGCGTGGTGTCGAAGATTTAGTAGTTAACTTTAATTACTTTTTTTTCGAAGTTTGGTTTTCGATTAAGTACGTTTATTTTGTTATTCTTTAATCCTTTTTAATAAATGATGATAAAGTTATATTTTGCTAGTTTTTTGGCGTAACGTAATTATCGTTCTGTAAGTTTTTTGGTGGTAATAAAGCGTATAAAGTTTTTGTGGTCGGTATATACCTTAACTTAATGCAGGTTTTTTTTAAAGTAATATTTAAATTTTTGGAAGGCTTTAATAATGGTTATAAATTCTTTATCGGGAATAATGTAATTTAACTTTGCTTTTTTTAATTTATAAAAATAAAAGGCGATAAGGTATAAATAGCCTTAATTATTGCGGTATTTTGTTATTGCGCCTAAAGCGTAATCCAAAACGTCGGTTTTAAACTTAATTAGGCGGTTTGGGTTATATATGATTAGTACTGGCTTGCTGGTAATCGTATTTTTGATTTCTTGGAAGGCGGTTTCCGTTTTTCGTATTTAAAAAAAATTTGTTTCCTTTTTTCGTTAGGTTAAATAATGGCGTAATTATTTTGCTAAAGTTTCGAATAAACTTTCTATAGTAATTAACGAATCCGAAGAAGGTTTGTACTTCCTTAATTATAATAGGCGTTTTTTATTTTTGTATTACAGCGATCTTTTTAGGATTTATTTTGATGCATTTTGGGGTAATAATATATTTTAAAAATTCCACTTCTTACGTATAAAACAGGCTTTTTTTATTATTAACTAAAAGATTGGCGTTTTTTAGGGCTTAAAGAATTATATAAACGTATTCTGCATATTTCTTTTTGTTTTTCGAATAAATAAGAATATCGTCGAAGTAACAAATAACGAAAATATCCAAGTACTTTTTAAATATATGATTAACCATTCGTTAAAAAGTTGCTGGTACGTTCGTAAGTCCGAAAGGTATAACGAAATATTCGAAAAGTCCGTACTTCGTCTTAAAGGCTATTTTCTATTTATATCCTGGTTTGATATAAATTTAATTATATTTTTTTTAAAGTTTAAGCTTATAAATTAATTAATTCCGTAAAGGCGACTTTTTATTTCGTTAATTAAAGGTAACGGTATTTTGTTTTTAATCGTAATATCGTTTAATTACTTATAGTCGATAACCAAGCGTAATTTTCCGTTTTTTCTTAGTACAAAAAATATAGGGTATCCGGCTAATAAATTAAAATATCGTATATAACCTTTCCGAAGTTTGTTTTTAAGGTATTCGCGTAATGCTTATCGTTTTATCTTATTAAGGTTGTAAATTGGATAAAATCTGGTTAATATTCCGTCTTTAAGGACTATTTCGTAATCCCATTTACTATGTTTTAATAGTTTCGTTTTAAGTTCCTTACGAAACAGTTGTTCGTATTTATAGTACTATGGAAATATGTTGGCCATGGTTTTTAGCTTTAAGGGTTGATGTTATAGGTAATCGTCTATTTTTTGCAATTTTGTTCTGGTGGTAACGATAATGCGTTTTATTTTTTTATAATGCCCCTATTCTTTTTATATCTTGTTTTTGTAAGTGATAAGGTTTTTGTCGTATCCTTATACCTGTATTCGTTGTTATCTTTAATCGAATGTTAAGATCTTTTCGTATCTTGTTTTTTTTTATTAAATGGATATGAAATGAACTTTACCTGGCTAGTTGTTTAATCGATTAAGGGGTTGTACTGGTATAGCCATGGTTTTCCGAGGATTATATCGTAGTTCCCTATTGGAACGATGTCGAAGTTTGCTGTTTGGTTTCGTCCGTTAATAAAGATCTCGAGGTGATTAATTTCGCGGCTGATCCTTTTATTATCATAAGCAAATACCTAACTTTTTGCGTTTTCGGCGATATAAAATTTCATCTTTTCCTTCCATGGTAATCGAAGTTGGTTAACCATATCTGGCGTAATATAATTACCTCTTATTGCTTCGTAGTTTACAAATGCGGTAAATTCATATGTTTTAATTTTTATTTGTAGGGTAATAGGGTTGTTTTTGGCTTTTATCGTTACGTTTAAAGCCCTTTTAGGAAGTTCCTGTTAGCTTTTCCGGGTTTTACCATCTTGTGGCTTTCTTATAGGTGGCGTTCGTTTTTTAACTTATCTTTTAACGTTTTAATACGTTTTTGATTTTATACGTTAAAGGTCTTTAATTACTTTAACTATCCTTCCTGTTTGCGTAAAGTGGCTTTAAGTAGGAGGACCTGCGTTTGAAAGTTTTCCCTGGTGATGTACTTTGGTTTGGGGGTTCCTTATTCCTTCTGTCGTACTTGGAACTAGGCGTCGTATTACCTTATGTTTTCGTTCTTTTTTTTTTTTTTCGTATTTAATTTTTTGTCGTTTTTTTGGGTCGTTTGTAAAGGTTAAACGGAAGTTTTAGTTGTTAATTACTTTTAGTAATGCTTTTATAACTGTTTGGTAGATCCATTCTTTTTTTGTCTTATGATCGTACCATCCGTAATGGCATATAGGGTCTTCGTTAGGGCAGCTTTTCCCTTTAGGCCAATTTGTTGCTGCCGTGATGATGTTAATGGTGTTTTCTAAGGCGAAGATTTTTAGGTGTCTGTATTATCGTTAGTCTTTAGGGTCTTTTTCGACCTAGTTGTGGAAGTTAAATCCTTAGTTGTATATTTTCGTAAGTTGCTTCTTGATGTACCGTTTTCCTTTTATATGTTTAAGGTAATGGGTGCGTTTGTACTGGATAGCATGAAGTTTCCCGTATCGGTCTGGTTGTCCTGGTAGTAGGTTTTTATCTTAACCTTGGTATTTTTTGATCTATACGTTTAGTTCCAACTGTTCGTACCGCTGTCGCCGTTTCTTTTGGGAACGGGAGAGTAGTTTGTCCTTTGAAAGCTTTTTTTATCCGTTGTGCTTTTTTAGCTATTGGGTTACTGTAGGTCCTGTAGTAGGGGCTTGCTGTTTCTGGATGGTTGTTTGGGATAGCTTTTTTGCCTCCTGTAGTTTTTGTTATGCTTTTTTAGGGGGATTAGGGTTACCTTTAATCCTGATCATGTTGATTAATTTATTATCGTTTTTTTGGTTGTTTCGAGAGGGTCCTTGAGGAACTGGTATCCAGGTATTCTGTCGTAGCTTTTTGGGTGCCTTGTATTAGTAGGCCTTGTGTTTTATCTTGTTGCAATTAAAGCATTTGATGGTGCGCGGGTTACGTTGCTGTATTACGCCTAATTCCATGGGTTTTGGTGCTGTTCCATGGGATGTGTTGGTTCCTTGTGGAGTGCTGGTGTTAGGGGGGTGCCTTGGCTTGTTATTTTGCCGGTTTTTGAAGTGTCGAGTTTTTTAGGCGTACTGCTGATCGTCGATCTTGACTACTATGGCGATATAATTTACCAACTTTTCGGGGCGTTTATTTTTAAATAATTCTTTTTATACTTTTTTTTTAGGCCGTTAAAGAATATAGTTATTAATATTTTTTGTCCTTAGTTAATTTTTGAAGCTAATTAAATGAAAAAGTTGCCGTATTTAAAGGCTAATCCCTTTTGCTTTAAATTTTTAATCTTTTTTTTAATTTTAGTTTTTTTATTTACCATTCCGAATACTTTTTTTAGTTTTTTTTCGAATTTTTTGTAATCGTTATAGGTAGCTATAATTTTTGCGGACTTTTATTAGTAAAGTTTGGTAACCTATTTACGAAGGGTAAGCTTAAATTAAGTGGCCGCATTTCCGGTTAATTATCTTATAGCGAACTGGATTTAAGAAATAAACGTTACGAATTTAATTAGGAAATATTTAAAATAAGCGCGATATTCCGTAAGGAATTGTTATAATTTGGTGGTAATTCTATCGAAAAAGGTAAGCTTAATCGGTTTTAGGATTTTTCCGGCCTTCTTGCCGTAAGCTATCTAAGTAGGTAATGCTGGCTAAGCTGGCTGATTGGGCTGATCGGGCTGTTCCATGCTTGCTTATCTTGCTAGCTCAACTTTTTAAGCTTTTAACTGTTTGCAAGTTTTTTTAAGGGTACTAGTAAACTCGATTTTGTCGTTAGTAAATTAAGTAACTGCGTTAATTAATTAATCGAATTTACGTAAAACTTTTTTTTGGAAAAAATTAGGTTAAGTTTTTTTATTATCGGAATTTATGGGGTTATTTTCGGGTACTTAAAAGGTTTTTTTAAAGGCGGGTTACTTATTAAACGATATAATATTAATAATATTGTTTAAAGTTTAATAATATTATTAAACAAAAGCTTATAACATATAACGGTTAAAGGATTTAATTAATTATTAAACTTAATCGTACGGTTTATGTTAATAATAATATCGTAGGAAATTAAGCAATAATACGTTTAATAATTACGTTTAATAATAGCAGATTGTTAAAGGTAATCTGGGTAACCAAGTTATATTATAAGTTGGTAATTTATTTAAACTATGGTGATAACGAGTGTATATATCCTTATCTTGGCTTAAGGTGCTTAAGCGATTCGAACCTTTGAGTTCGTTTGGCCCCTTAAGCCCGTATGGCAGCTCAAGGAGCTTAAGGGGCTTGGCCCTTTGAGTCCTTTGAGTCAGTCACGTGACCTCTTGCCTTAGGTCGGGGCTAACTCCCTTGGGAGGTCCGACCGTTTGTATTGTAGCCAAGACCGTTAGGTCATAACACCTACCACGCGTCCTATTCGCCTAACTTTTCGAACTTCGCTCTTATAACCGATCCTAAGTTGTTACTTATCGTAATCCGTTTTAATTAACTGTTTGGCACTTAATTTGCTAACAGCAAAAAGGGTTTTTAGGGATAAATATAATAAATCTAGAAAACCTCGCAATCCGGGCTCATAACTATCAAACAGCCTGAAACCACGCAAATTAAGTATCCTCGTTACAGCTTCATTCGTATATTGGTTCTGATAATGATAACAGCTAACTATCTCTCGTCAGGGCCGAAAGGAATTAATCTCTCATACAAATTAGCTGCTACCCCTGTCTCCTCCACCCATTAGCGCGACACACGGACCGATTCCTTCCGACTTACAACCACTGTATCCGACATAAGTGAAGTATGAGATCTGATAGTGTACTGCCATAGACTGGGGCCTCACATTTTTCGGCGTTTTCAGATCTGCCACGAAGTGCGTGAAATTAATTATGAGATAACCTAGGGGTAGCTATACGGCGTTAAGAGACTACTCTAAAGGGTAGCGCTTCTATTTCATGATCACATTGTGAAAAGTAATGTGTGGTTAGCACAACTCTTGGAATTTGAATTAGCCGCCAATCACCTTCGTTCTCTCAAATATCCCACTTGCTAAGTAAGAAAATAATCTGCGCGCCCCGGAAGAGAGGCGCATCGGCATGCGAGGCTTACCTAGTTTGAGGGGCTGGTGGCCGGAATCCGTGCTGACCTCATTGCAATCCTGTTCAGGTAACCACAGTCACGTTGCACCAACCGGTGCATAGTCAACGTACCGTACATGCTAGAACAATGCACCCCTTTAGAGGCGTCAGTTCGAACTGCTGCTGTTCACTTCCGTTCCCCCAACGTATCCCATATATGATTTGAATTTCGTGCCTTTGAACCACCCAACAATTTGTTTCTTTTTCGGCGACGATACACTTTACAATGAGGTCCATATTCAACCTCTGGGGCGCAACCGATGTTGGTTTAGTGGCGAAGCTGCCTGATGTCAAGTTCCTGCCTGGATTGCGTATCCTGCAACTTGGCGACAGGCACACCGCAGTGCTTACGACCGTGATACTCCCCGTGATAGCCATCAATGCTATCATGCTTGCATATTGGATTTTGATATACCCGACTTTTATAAGTCCCATCCGAAACCTACCGAAGCCCAAGGTATGTAGAACCAAGCGTTTCACTCTACTGTAAGGATATATGTGTTGACGAGATTGCGTAGTGGTTCCTAGCTAGGTTGGTCTACAGCCGCTTTGTGCGGCAGGAAACCCAAGGTCAGCTTTTCGCGGACATCGTCAAAGACACGCCCAACGATGGGCTGTTGTCCTTGCCGGATATCGCCAAGAACCGGCTACTCGTCACGACAACGCCGCTGATTGCCGACTTGCTGGTGCATCATCCGTACGACTTTATCAAGCCCCAAAACGTCCGAAACTTCATGCGCCACTTCCTGGGAGACGGCTTGATCATTGCCGAAGCAGAACAGCACAAGTTTCTCCGCAAAAACAGCCAGCGAGCTTTCAATCATCGCCACATCCAAGACCTGTATCCGATGATGTGGAAGAAGGCTGTCGCTCTCGGGGAAGAGATCGAAGCCGACATTCGGCGACAACAGGGTGCCATGGTGGCTGCCTCGGGCCATCTTACCGGGAAAGCCGACATGTCCAGCTGGGCTTCGAAGGTGACCTTTGATGTTATCGGCATTGCCGGCTTAGGGCACGACTTCAACCTGTTGCAACACTCTGACGATCAGCTAGCACAAGATTACGAGGCAGTCACCGGGCCGCATATGCTCTTGTACTTCGTCTTGTCCATGTGGCTTTCCTTTCGGCTCGTCCAGATGCTGCCATGGGAGAAGGAGAGGCTGTTCAAGAGGAAAACGAAGTCTTTGAAACAGATTTGCCGCCAGCTGATACGCCGCAAGAAGGAGGCCATCGAGGAGAAAGGGGACGAGCATTTTGACATCCTGTCGCTCCTCATAAAGTCGGGGAACTTCTCTGACAGCGAGCTCTCGGACCAGTTGTTGACGTACCTGGTAGCTGGGTGAGTAGTTAAGAGGCGCCGTGGGAATACTTACAGGCCTACGGGGTTAGCTAACATCTGCCCCCGTAGGCATGATACAGCTTCGGCCACGCTAACCTGGGCGTGCTACCTTCTCGCGCAGCATCCGACGTGGCAGGGAGCTGTACGGAACGAGGTCCGCACTTCACTTTCACCGGAGGCTGGTGACAAAGGCATTGCCAACACGTTAGAGAGCCTCCCAGTTCTCAACGGCGTCTTGAATGAGACGCTTCGTCTCTTCCCTACCGTACCCGTCACCACGCGTGTGGCCGCTTGTGACACGACCTTAGGAGGCCAGCCAATCCCTAAGGGTACCGAAGTCCTTCTTTCCCCATGGTTAATCAACAGGTCCCCATCATTGTGGGGACCGACGGCCGGGACGTTTGATCCCAACCGTTGGGTTGAGGATGGGCGACCAAACAACACAGGCGGCTCCAGGAATAACTACCAGTTCATGACGTTTCTGCATGGCCCTCGGAGCTGCATTGGCCGCGACTTCGCCAAAGCCGAGCTGAGGTGTCTCCTTGCGGCCGTGGCGTATCGCTTCGAGTGGAAGCTGGGCATGGACGAAAAGGATGTCATTCCCGCCGGGGCCATTACCATCAAACCCCAGAAGGGTTTACATCTGAGCATGAAGGTAGTCGAGCCAGGACATCCACAGGAACCGTAGGGGACTTCCAAGGCGCTGCTGCTATCTGTCCGTTTGAGGCTCATTAATTCGGGTTACGCAACTTGATCCCAGTCTCTTTATCCTGTTGTTGAATCAATTGCAATTCCTCTATCCATTTTGGAAGCATTCATGACGAGATGATCGGTTTCAGACGAAAAGGTCGCTCGTTTAATATGTTCATCGTGTATCTAGCTGTTATTTACCCGCTTTGTACTTCCATGGGCACCTTGCCAAGTGCTGTAATGCGCTCTCTTAGCGAATATTATATAAGACTGCGCATAGTTACTTCAGTCTTACATACTCCTACAGATCAAAGGTCTGCCAATCAGCTATTAGGTGTCTCTTCTGCCATAGCGGATGCTTGCCCGAGAAGGGTTAATAGGTGCGTTTACTAAAAGAGAAAGCCCGCACTGCTCTCGCCGTGTTCCATACGAATACCAGGCGAGTACGCAGTGAGGAAGTCGGTACTGACGGCGTCGGCGAAATCAAAAGGAAAGTGTAAGGGGGGTGGTGAGCAAACCGAGCGGGAATGCAACTCGGAAACATCGAAGGCTTCAAGACCTTGAAGCATCCTCTCGGGTGGTTCCCCCCCACCAACCGTCATTTGACTATTAGGGCGACGTAGTGTAGGGCTGTGTGCAGCGGCAGCGAATATGACCAATGGCCTAACGAGAGCATCCAGTCTTGCAATATGCGACCTGGGATCACTCAGCGTAGCTACCGTCTTGACCATCAAAGCGAACGAGCGCAAAAGCTCGAAATCATCATCGACGCTGGAGTCCGCCTTGCCGTCTACGTCGTCGATGACGTGCATCAGGAGCCGGATAAACGCAAGAGGAGGATATGACACTATGAGCCTGCGGAAATTAATTTCTTTTCTGTCCCGGATAATCTCTCTTCTTACCGGCTCAAGCTTGCGTATCGCCCCAAGTCTGTCCCCGAGTCCCATGCGCGGGCAAATAGTTTCATGCAAATCCGTGACTCTTCCAAGGCGGCGAGCGGGCCGCCATACCTATCCGATACAGGCCAAGACAGTAAAAGCCGCACAGAATGAAAGGATATAGCTTGTTCTACATAGAATTCCCGTCGAGGAGAGGCACTGGAGACGTTCGCTACATCGGCATCATTAACATCGCGGTCCGGTGCGCAATCGTTCCACCACTCGTCTAGCTCTCGCTGGAGTACTGCGATGCTGTCCAGTATCTCGTCCGGCTTTCGGGATTGGAAGTTGTGCGAGTAGAGAAGGGCAAAGACTTGATCCTCGATCCAGGCTAGCCTAAGCCTATCACGCCAGTTGACACCTGTAACAGCGAGGGCCTGTATGTCCGTAGACGCCAGGATAGCCGGCATCTCAGCTGCAAAATAGACCTGGCGAACACCGCTTATCCAGCTTACCGATGTGCCAATCATGCACATGCATTGCAGGAGGTCACACCTTCTCTGCACGTCTTCGAAGTCAGGGTCTTCGATCGATAGGTGCGATTGATCCAACCCTATGAATCGCGCTAGGTACGCCGCTTGGTGAAAGCAAAGATTGCAAATGTCCTGCGTCAGATACTGTTGGGCAACCAAGCACTAAGACATAATGTCGGTCAGTAGGCGTAAACGAGCCATCTATGCTAAACCGTGATTAACGAACCAGAGACAAGAAGGCTTGCAGGTTGACCAGACTCGGCGTCAACAACTGCTCTATCTTGTTGACCGCCCGTTTCGCGTTTGCCAAGAAGGGTCGAATAAGGTCAAGATCCATCGAGGCGGGTCTCTGCTTGCTCGTAGACTGAGCACGCCTCTTTGCTTCGTCCCGGAGTGACTTTGCGGCCAGAGTCAGGAGGATCATGTTGTTACAGCAAACTGCGCAAGCCCGATCTTTTACTACGTTTCCGAATGTCTGGAAATCATCTACGAGTTTTCGGAAGGCATTCTGTGTCCAGATCGGCATATTCGGGTTGACTAGGCTAAAATAAGGTTCCATCATGGCTTCTAGGATCGCCATTGGAGGCATCGCTAGAGGCGAATCGTCGTCATCGCTCTCGGAATCGTTGGCGGACTCTAAGAGTTTGTCCAGACTATCTTGTGCGGAAATGGCGGCCTGCTGGACCCTGGACCTGTTGACGCAGATTGGATCGAGTACATTCTCTTTCAAGTCGAGAATTATACAGTGTAGCGACGTGGGGCCTACGTAAGCCTCACAGTTGTCTCCGGCCTGGACATAGCGTCGACAGGGGGATCTCACGGACAGCTTCGATCGAGTCGACGTCACGTAAGAGCACATATAGGCCGTGTCTGCGGCTTGGTTCGTCACAGTAGAGGGCCGGTCAGCGTCGAGCTTCGCGAGGGAGCTCTGCATACTAGATATGCCCCTCTCAACCCCTTCAAGCCGGGCCAGGATGCTATTGACAGCATGGTTGCTGCGTAAGCAACAAAGTTAGTTAGTGATTTCACAGCTAATACCTTGTGGAACGGGGAGCCCAATGAAGCGGTACGACCAGGACATGAACGGGACTCACAGGGCTGTGGCTTGATTTGGCCTCTTCCCTTGTCCAGACCATGTACATTTCTGATTGAGGCGCGTGCAGTTGGAGCAGTGTGGGCGTTCTCGTCCGCAGCGGACTTTTTTGGCCCTGCATGGGTCGCAAACTAGCATATGGAAAGATGTAAGCCACCTCACCAGCGTAGACTGGGAACCGAGAGATGCCTGGAATATTCATAGGACAAAGATTACGGTACCCCGAGAACGAAATATGATGAAATTCGGGGGTGGTACCTGAATAATCTTTATGATTTGCCGGCGCATCTGACTGTGGTAGAAGACGTTAGATTGCGTAAGTACTTGTATTCTCCCAGGGAGCCCAGGGAGAGGAATACCTCGTCGGACTCTACACGACTCCTTTTCGCTGAATTCATGTCTAGCGATAGTTCAGACCGAAGTTTGAATACAACACCAGGATAGACCTAGTTCGACAACGTTGACCCGCCTGTCAAGGAAATCGTCGCCTTATGGTTACTTATGGACAGTGCTCCATTGTCCGAAAATCCCCAATCTCCGCTCTATGATAACGTGCAGCTAACAACCATCGTAGCATCGCGTCTCAACCATGGATCAACCCCTCACTGCAACATACAAGCATTGTGCTGACCACCATGCCGACGACATTGATCACGTCAGACTGCTCGCCTTCGATCCCAAACCAAGCTTTCTCTACTCGGAAAATGGCGTGATACAGCACCTTCGTTGCGGGCATGGACCATGATCTCGTCAGCCGGCTTGTCACCCCGCCTACAGGTCACAAGGAGTATTTACTGTTAGTACGGTCCACCTACCCACTATTTACCCAAACAGGCTATAGTAAGTCGCTTCCCGTACAATTTGTTTTTTTGCTGCTTGCCACCGCTATCACCGCAGGACTTTATCTTATTATCAGCTAGCCAGGGGTACTCTTAGCACCCGATATACGGAAAGGCTCCCTCTGATCAGGAATAGACATGTTCCCGAGGCTGGGCTACTTAAGAGCAATACGCGTACAACAGCATCCACAATTAGCCTAATTAAATATAACAACTGATATCCCTTATATCTAACACTTATCCTACTAGGATAATAATAAAGAGAAAAAGAAATCTTTAGGGATTATACCTTAAGCTTATAATATAACCTGATAAAGCGGATCTTTAGTTAAAAACTGTAAATCGAATTTTCCTTTTTAATAATCCATCATAAATAAATATGAGAAGGTAGTAAACCGCAGTAAACTTCTTTATCGAATCTATATATTATGTTAAGGCGTTTCGCGATTTTCCGATATTGGCGCGAACGTTGCTATAGATAGATATACATAGAAATTGTATAGGAAGTGACTTGCTATAGCTGTTTGGGTAAATAGTGGGTAGGTGGACCGTACTAACAGTAAATACTGTCAGCTGGGCAGGTGTGCTATAGCACCCTAAATACGGAAAGGTCAGCTTCTGATCGGAATATATATACTCCGTTACTAGGCTACATAAAAATTATACGCATTGCGAAAACGTACGTAATTAGGAAAATACAAAACCGCAACTGATATCCCTTATATTTAAGAATTAAAAGTTTTAATTGCTTAAATATTAATTAATTAGCTGTTGTTAAGATAATATAAGTTATATATTAGTAGTAATCGTATATATTTTTAAGAAATTTTTAATAATAACAGTATTGCTAGCGTTTGCTGTTATTTATAAAAAACCTAAGAATTAAAACTGTTTTAAAGGCGAATTCTAATTTAAAATATATATATTTAATACATAATATTATAGCGATTTTGATTAATTGTTTTTATGGCTTATTAAACTTATAAAGCACGATATAACCTTTTACCTAAAAAGATAATTTCGTTATACGACGCGGATTAATATCTTATTTATATTTATATTTATATTTTTATCTTTTAAAATAACTATCGAAAAGATTAATTATACGAATTATCTGATAAATATCTTTAAGATAACGACTAAAGGTAAATAAATTTATAATTAAAACTTTACGGTATATATTTATAAGGATTGCAAATACAAGAATTTCTGTAAACGTTATAAGGATTTTAAGAAATAAGTTTTAAAGTAAATATTTTTAATAATTAAAACAACGAACTTTTTCTTTAGAAAAGATTTACGGAAATAATACGTTAAGTTAATAAAATTAAGTAAGGTATACGATAGTAGGCTGTTAAATATTACCTAACAGAAATATTGCGAACAATTAACATAAATTTCAAAGTTAACGAAAGAATTAAATAAATAAATTATAAGATAACAAGAGATTATAGCTTTAAGATAAGGATATCGTATTTTAAAGACGAAAATAATAATAATATAACTTAATAACTTGTATATAATATTAGCCTTTTTAATAAAGATTTAAATAATTATTTTTTAAAATAATAAATAATAAATAAAGCCGAGATTAATAACGGCTTAGTTAGCTATTCAGGGGATAGCTACCAGCTTTTTAGATTGTTAGGATATAGCTTATTAGCAACCGGTAGGAGGTTTTAGAATAGTGTTTTTAATTTCTATAAGGCCTTTTTAAACTTTATTAATTATGAAAATTTTAATTAAAAGGAAATTTAATAGATTAATTAATAATTATAAAGAAATCTTTTAGCGTAAGGCCCGAAGTAAAGTAACCGTAAAGGTTTATATTCGGATTAAAATAATAATGAACGAAAACGTAACGAATCGGATAATTAGGACATCCGGTATAAGGTGTATATATACTTTTATTATAAATTATTTTAGTATTATTGTGTATTTCTTAATAAATCTTTAAAAAATTTCCGTTTTAATTAAGATATAACTGCTTATATAAAGGATAGGATAGCTTTTAATTACACTTTGAAGGAAAGAATTAACCGGTTATAAAAAATTATAGAAAAAAGATTATTTAAAGACTTAAAGAACTTTTAAATGAAATAAAATAAATACTAACGTACTATTTAATTAATTATACGTACAGCGTAATAAACGTTTCGTTTTACCTTTTAAAAAACTTTTTCATCTTAGATTTAAAATCGATAATATATATATTTAATACGATTAATAAGTTTTTTAATTATATAATTATTATATAAAACGACGGAAAATACGTAAGTAATAATTTTTGTCCTAATTAATAATTACGAAAAAGTAAACATATTATTTCGATGTTTTAATAATATTAAGACGTTACATTCATACGATATAACTTATTATAAGAATTTCGCATATATTTTAATATTATCTTAATAGCTTCGAAAAAATATATATTTATAAAATAATAAGAGAGTTAATAACTAAATTCGAAATAAATATACTTAAGTTAATATTACGTTAATAAATAAATTTAATCAATTCGTTTTTAAGAATATCGATGTTAAAGGTTTTAGTATAATATTTACGGTTTATAAACGAAACGTTAATATAAAAATTACGAAATTATTACGCATTAGTTATAAAATTATATAATATTTATATTTAGAGTTTTTAAGCTTTAAAATAATTATTTAATTTTTCTTTTATATAGAAAATGCGATTAAAATGTTTTATAACGGTCGAATATTAAGTATACGGTAAAGCAAAGATTAAAAAGTAAATACGCCGTATACTAAGAAAAACCTTTTTTGATTAAGTTAAAAAATAATTATCGATTTTATAAATTTCAAAAAAGATTCGAAAGAATATAAATACGTAATATTTATTACCGATAGATATTTAGGTTATAATTGGGATATTTATTTAAAAACCGAAAATAGGACATTTTAATTAATATATTTCGATATTCTTTAAGCTTTTTTAAAAATTAGGATAAAACGCTTTTATAAAAACATTAAAGACGATATCGAAATTTTAAAAAATTATTTATTTCGGAATACGTTATAATCTTTTCTTTTACAATTAAATTAGAGTTTTTAGTATTTTATATTTAAATATAAAACGAGGGTGCAAACCGTTTAAGAGGTATGATTAAAGAGAAAGTGACTAATACGAAATAGTGTTAAGTTATTTTTATTTTTAATTATAACGTACCACACAAGCGAGTCAGACATATAAGCGAGTCGGATACTTTTTTAGCACCTTACAATAACAACTCTAAATAACTTAACCATAATATATCTAATTAATCAAATTAGCGGTATTGCTTTTCGTCAGATTTATCTCCAGCTTTTTAACTAATGCACGTATATATTAAGGCTTGTTACGAACGCCATGTTATTTTTTAATCCTTCCAACCCGTGCGTGACCGATTGCTTTTAATAGTTATTAATAACTTTTTTTAACCATCACCTTTTTCGTTAATCAAAAAAACCGATTATTTAATATAGCAAATATCGCTCCTTATTTGCAACGTCTATTAAATACGTAAATTCGAATTGTTGCTTTAATAAGTTCTATAATACCGCGATCCGCCCTCCGATGCGCTCTTGAACGCACGCCCTCAACGCGCCCCTAATAGGACGTATTTTGTCAATATCTTCCACGTATTAATGCCGGACGAAAAACGGTCGCGTATATGGCTTAGAAATTCGGTCGGTAATCGTTTTTATATCGGTCGGCTTCATAAAGGTAATATTAGTTTGGATACGTCAAGAAATAATCGGTCGTATACGGGTTAAAAGAGGGGGGGGGGGGGGGGGGGGAAACCAACATAACGTCCTTAATAGGCTTTA
>QJNU01000151.1:0-135475 GCA_004154915.1 Monosporascus ibericus | reverse complement strand
TGAGTATCAGGATTAAATTTCAGAATTGTAAACGTTTTAATAAGATCTTTTATTAAATAAAAAACCTTTTTTAATTAGTAGATTTTCTTTAATTAAAAATATTTTATTATGTTATATATAACGTCCCACACGTATGAGCGAGGGACACGTATGAGCAAGGCACTTTTTGGCGTTCCGTAACAACAAATTCAAATAATACAACCATAACATATTAAATCAATTTAAATTAATCGGATTCTTCGTCGTTAGACGTCTTTATAACTTCCTGATAAGTGCGCGTATTATATCCAGGCTTGCCGCAAACGCGACATCGCCGTTCCCTCGTCTTAACCCTTTTACGACGACCACCTTTAACAGTTATTAATTGCATTTTTTTACTATCCCCTTCCTTTTCGGCCAAAAAAGCTTATCCTTCTTATATAGTAAGTATTCCTTTTTTTTAAAGACGTTTATTTTTGGTTTTCCGACGTTTGCTAAAAAAATAGTTGGTTTCGCGTAATTTGGTTATTTTTTCTTTAAGAAAAACGTTTTCGTGCAAAAATATTAAGTTATTTTTTATTAAAAAATTAACCGATTTAACCAATTTTGTCGGCGAGCTTCCCTAATAATTCCTAATCTTTTTCTACAAATAACGCTCCTATCTTTTTGTTTCTTAGATATTTTAAAGGGTTTTCGTAAAAAGGGAACGTATGGAACCGAAAAAAGTAAGCGGGGAGACGGTCGGCGTAGGTACAGCTGGAGGAATTTCTAATTCGGAAAGGATATTATTAAAATCGAATGAAATAAGTCCAATTTTTGCAAATCTAGCTTTAATATTATCGGACGTTATGGTAGCTTTAAACGCGTCGTAGAAACCGGCGAAGAAATCTTTTTTCGTAATATAAGTATAATAACGTCGTATTAAACTTTCGATATAAAGCGAATAAACGCGCTTTAAAACGGAAAAGTAAAATACGTTAAAAGGTTGAAGCCGATAGGAAAAATGGGAAAATATGCAAAGCGTAATAATATCGTTATTCGTATAATATTTTTCGAATTTTATCAAATAATGGCTTTCGTAACCGTCGAAAATAAGAAGGCGTTTCGTTCTTTTCGTACGCGTTCGAATATGTTTATCGAAATGCTAAATCCATTTTAAACCTAATTCGTTCGTTATTTAGCTATTATAACTAGTTTTAATTTTCCAATTAGGTAATAATAGGTTATCGCGATACCAAAAACCAAAATAAGTTTTCCCTACCAAAATAATAAATGGCGGTATAGCCCAACCTTGCGAATTAATAGCTTGTATAATTATAACCCATTCCCGATTACCTTATTACGTTTATTTAGGTTTTTTACGTTTTTCGGCATTTGTAATTACTATACCGCATGTTATTAAAAGTCTTATTAAAAAGTCCGTTTTGTTAAAGTTATAAATATCCTTTTTTATAATACCGTATTTTGCGATTATAGCCCGAACAAACTTAAACCATTTGCGAAATACTTCTGGATTTTCGCATAATACCTTTTAATAATCGATTTTCCGATTTAAACGCGTCTAAAATTTTTTTTGCCGTCGAATAAAGCTCGACGCCCAGTTAATTCCGACGCGTTCCGCGACACGCTAAGCTAGCAATATATTGGCCATATCTTTAACGTATTAAAGCCGGACAGGAAACGCTCGCGTATTTAAGTTAAGGATTCGGTCGATAATCGATTTTTTTTCGGTCGGCGTTAATTTCTGCAAAGGAGGGATAATATCGGCTCGGGCGCGTTTACCGTTAAAACGGTATAACAAGGTAAAATATGGAACTTCATAAATAAAACTAAGTTTTCTATAATTAAGTTTTGGCTCTCTTTTTTTAACCTAAAAGGTTAGGTTTATTTTCGCTTCTTTTGTAAAGCGTTTTATAATATTAGTATTAAGAAATAAATAATTAAAGATAGGTAGTTAGAATAGCAGAAAAAGTGCCTCGCTTATACGTGTCTCTCGCTCATACGTGTAAGACGTTATTTTAAAAACAATTATATATATCGGTTATAAAATTAAATTTATATTTGTAAAGGCCTTTACAAAGTTGTATAATTTGAACTTAAATTATATTCAACCGGAGTAAACCTTAAAGTTCTAAAGTATATTTTAATTAATATAAATACATAACGTCTCACGCCACCTCGCGCGCTTTAAAAAATGATAACATATAACGATTAACGCCGTAAAGACTTCAAGGCGTTAAAGGGATATATTAGCCAGCTGGGGGGTGCGTAGCGTACTCCATATATAGAAAAGTCATGTAATGATCGGCCAATACATGTTCCGTGGCTAAGCTTAAGGTTGTACGTATGTAACAGCACATGGAACTAGTCTAATACAATAATATAACTAATGTCCCCTATATCTGACAACCTCCCATCAACGCTCCATCCCCTCAACGCGCCGCCCATTTTTAAGGCTATCAGCAACATAACACTTCAGCGCAATTACGAATATGTTAATAACAACTTAATTAATGAATTTAATACTAACGGATACGTATAATAATATAATTAGAATTATAGTCGCTCTTTTTTTCGCTTTTAAAAAACTCGTTTTGCTATTAACTTTATCAAATAATAATAAAAAGTTCCTTCTTAAGGCTTAAAACTGTAACGAACCTGTTATATATCCACCTGGAAGTATGAGCAGTATCCGAAATAGGGTCTTGATTTGCAGGTAATAATAGGGCGAAGAATAATTTATTAAGGGTTTATTCGTTAAAGAAATTTAAAGACTTTTCCGTTAATTAGAAAACGATATAATTGCCTTAGTTAAAAGTTTAAATTAATAGCTAAAAAGCGAAACTAAGTAGGTCCTATTTATATAAAAGACCGGTTCGTTATATATTTAATTATCTTTTAATAAGTATGTCTTGGATTTATGTAATTTATGTAATCTAGTCCTAAATTACTTAAATTACCTAGATTACTTAAGGGCTAAGCTTTTTGGCCGACCTTTAGCCGTAACGTACTTCCGCGTTAGGCCTTAAAGGTAAAACCTTAAGATAAAAATATTATTTTCGTAACATTATTTCCTTTTTCCAAGGATTTTTATCCTAAAGATAAAAATAATAAGTCGTCTCCTTTTTCTAAACCCACTTTTGGATCTGGTTAGCCTTTATTATGTTAAGCCGTTTTAAGAAACAAAAAAAAAACTTCATTTAAACCAGCGCAATTTTCGGGACGATCGTGCTAACTTAATTAAGAAATTTAATATTAGGGCTTTTCCGTATTTTTATTATGTTCGATTTAACGAAACTAAATGTTTTTACGCCTTAAAATACTTAAGTTATAATGATTGTATTCGTCGCCAACGATTCTTTTACGACGTTTTGACCATGAATTTTTTAAAAAAGATAAACGAGATACAGGAGCATTTTTAAAAGGAGCAACGGGAAGTTGAGGACAGTTTTTTGGCGTACCAAGAAGTAACGGAAAAGGAATTAAACGAATTAAGGCGTCGCCAAAATGAAAAATTGAAGGAGTTTATTGGAAGATTAAAACGCCTACGTTTTTAATAAGATTTTTTTAAAAAACGGGTATTAAAAATATTAAAGGAAGGTTTAAAGTTAGATTAATTAAAAAAACGGGAAAGAATAAAAGAAAAAAGGCGATAAGTAAAAGTAAAGTAGGTATAGTTTGCTTCCGAAATAAATGCCATAATAAAAACGTTTACTTTTTTTTTTTAAATAAAACGTCGTAGGGTTAAATTTAAGTAGGAAACTTTTGTCGCTTGCGACCTTAGCTACGTTAGAAACGGTCGCTTAGGATTTTGCCGGTAGAACGTCTTAACTAGGTTTATCGTATTCGTTAAGTGGTTAAGTGGTCCCCAAGTATTTCTTTCGTATAAGTATCTTTTTTATTTAATTAGGTATTAAATTTTGTTTTTAATCATTTTGAAGTCCAGTATTTTTTCGATTTCGTACTTATTATTATCTTTTTTAATTTCCAGATTTATTTTTAACAAGACGTTTTTAAGTGCTAGTTTAAATAAGGAAATATGGAAAATATGGTATATTTTTATTATTTTGGGTAATAATAATCGGTAATTAGTTTTGGAAATGATTTTATTTATTTTAAACGGCCTAAATCATTTGAAATTAAATTTATCGTTAAGCCTTTTAGTTTTAATTTGTAAAATATTTAACGTTACGTTTTGCCTTTAACGTAATAAATAAACCTTATTTCTTTTTGTTAAAATTGGTTCTTTAATTCTTTTTTTGTTATAATATTAAGCCATTTTTTGCTGGAAAAAACGTAATTCGGTTTGTAGGCGCGATTATATCGTTTTAATTTTAATTATTATTATTTCCGTTTAAGGCGTTATAATAATAATTACAAAAGTTTTATATGTCGATTATTTTAATCGTTAAGTTGTCGCCTTATATTCGTATATAGCTATATGGGGAGATGTACCTATATTTTCGTTAGTAAATATGTTATAAACTATTTATGCTAATAATAAAAGCTTCACTTAGTTGTTTTGTTAATAGTTAATGTAGTTTCGAAGGTATTATTCCAAAGTTTGATTTAATTGTTTTGTTTGATTATCTATTTAGGGATGATAAGTTATCTACAACTTAAGCTTAATACTTATTTGTTTAAAAAAGTTAATGCTAAACTTAAATATGAAAAGTTTATTGCGATTAAAAATAAATTTTTCTGGTATTCTGTATTTGTTAAGGTAATATTAAATAAATATATAGGTTAATTACTTTACCGTCGTAGTTCCTTTAAAAGATAGGAAATATTTATATTTAGTAAGTTTATTAACGATTAGCTAGATTCCGTCGTATTGGATTCCGGTAATTAGGGTTTTAGATAAAAAAAAGCTAATAATAAAATCTTAAATTATAACGTTTTATGGGTTATTAAGAATGTCGGTAGGTTATAATAATTTATAAGGTTTATGGCATGTTACTTTGGCTTTATTACAAATATTGCAATTTTTGATAACCTTTTTAATTACTCGGCGTAATTCTGGAAAATCGTACTTTTTCTATAATCATTAGGTAATTTTAAAAATTCCTTAATGTTTATATAATAAGTTTTCGTAAAACTTTCTTACAAACTATTCCTGTTAATTCTTAAGTATATAAATCTTATTATGGTATAATAATTAATCCTTTAGTTATCCTTTTAATTGTTAAACCTTTTTTTTTATTTATGTCGTAAAAATTTCGAAACCTTATTAAAAGTTTAAAGGTTAGTTTTTTTAAAATCTCGCATAGTTATACAGTACTATTTTTATTATATTATAGTATCTGTATGCTTCGTTTGGAAACCTTAAAAGCATAATCGTTTTTACGATTAAGAATATCCATCTGGATATTTCTTTTTTTTGATATAATATATCTTAAAGTTAAATTTTCATAGGAAAATTATTTAAGTTTTATATCGTTTATTTAGTTCTTATGTTTTTATGAATCGGGTAAGGTTTTTGTAATTAAAGTAAATATTAAAGGGTTTTTTAATTTTGTGAAAAAAAAGGCTCCCATTTTTTAAAACTATTAATAATTATTAATAATTCTTTGTTATAAATTAGATATTTAAGTTCTGCATTTCGGAATACTTTCGAATAATAGGCTACTAGGTATTATTTGTTATTATTTTTTAACTATTTTAGGACGGTACCTAATGCGTAATTTAAAACATTAGCTTTTAAGCATTTTCTTTTATCCGCGTTAGGTAATTTTATTATAGGTTTATTAATAAATACTTTTTTTAAAATCTGGAATGCCTTTTTTATATTTTTTAGGAACTTAAATTCCTTATTAACGTATTTTTTAATAATAAGTTTCGTTAATAATTTAATTATATTTCCCTATTTCTTAATGAGGCTTCGTACGTATTTCGTAAATTTTAAAATTTGCCGGATGTTTATAACGGTTATTTTGTTAAAGATAAGCCAGTTTTTAACTGCTTCCATTTTAAAACGTTAAATCTGAATTTGGCCGGGTATAAGTATATATTTTAAAAAGTTTAGCTTTTACGTATGTTATACGTTTTTGGCTGGGTTAATTCGGATGTTTGCCTTATTTAAGGTCCTAAGTACTTAAATATATGCTATTTGGGCTTTTTTAAAGTTTCGGAGTAAATGAGAATATCGTCGAAGTAAACGAATATAAATTTATCAAGATATCTTTGTAAAATGGTTATAATTAGGCGTTAAAAACTGGCGGAAGTATTAATAAGTTTTATAGGTATTATTCGGTACTTATAAAGTTTATATATCGTTTTAAATGCCGTTTTTTATTCTTCTTTTTGGGCTATTCGGATATAATAATAACCGTTTCGAAAATTAAATGTAATAAATTACTTAATTTTATTAGCATTTTTTTAATGTCTTTATAAGGGTTAAGGGGTATTTATTTTTGATTATGATATCGTTTAGCTGTTTATAGTCGATAATTCTATTAAAAACCAGGTTTTTATTTTCGTTAATTTTTTGTTTTCCGTCCTTAGTTTTTGATATTATAAAAACGGGGTATTTAGCAGGAAAATTAAAGGGTCGAATGTATCCTTTTTTCAAATCGAGTTGAATGGTTTTTTATAAGGCTTTTAATTTTTTAGGGTTTATATGGTAAATCTTGTAAAGCTTAGGATGATGTTTTTTCTTAATGGGTATTTGATGGTTTTATTAACTATGTGGTGGTAATTTGTAGTTTTCTTTGTTTTTGAATAGTTTTTTAAATTTTCGATATTTAAGTAGTACTGTTTCGGCTTGATCTGGTATTTGTACCTTTTTGATGATATAACAGATTTTCTGTTCGTTTTCTTTGGGTAATTTCTTGTTGCTTTTTTAGGAAAATGTTTAATGTTTCCAGTTAATATGTGGATTGCTGGTCCAGAACCATAGTATTCCTAAAATGATATCGTATCCGGAAATATCGGCAATATCCAACGAAATTCGTTTTTAATATTTTTAAATCCAAACGGAAAATTCTTTTATTTTTTATAAAATTCGTCCGTTTTCGTATTTGGATAGGCTTCCGTTTATTATACGTAATTTGTAAAACTTTAGCTTATATCTTTAAGGAACTTAATATTTTTCTGCCGCTATAGGAAAGATAAAGTTATTTTCGGCTTTTAAGTCGATTATAGTTTTAAATATGTTGTTTTTGTAATAAAGTGGAATTTCGATCTGGCTATGTAGTTTTTTTGTTACTTTATATAAGGTTTTGTAAATTAGGGTTTTTCGATACCTTATTCTTCAAGATTTTCGGCGTTTTTTAATTTATGATAGTATTTAATTTAAAAAACTTTTTATTTGCGTGCTTTTCGAATAATATATTTGATATATTAATCGTTTTTGCATTTAAATTATATTTTCTTCCCATATTTATATTCAGCAATCAGTATTCTTTTCGGGCTTAACCTTTAATTTTATATTTTTAAGTTATTATATTAAAAATATAAACCTCCGAAAAAGGTATTTTTATATCTAAAAGTTCGTGCTAAATACAAAATATCGGGAAATAACATAAATATTTTTACGATATAGCTTTTTGGCTTTATTTTAATTCGGGATGTAGGTAATAAAACTTAGGGTATTTTGGTTATCGGGAAGTTTTTGTACATTTGTATTCGGTATCTGGTTTTATGGGTATCTTTTCGTTTTATTCAAATTAAAAGTTATTATTTTTTTTGGCTTTAAGATATATGAAATAATCGTTAATATAATAAGTGGTAAAATATAACGATTTATGCTAACTTTTTTGTGGTTTGGTATATACCGTATATTTAAAAAGTTCGCAAAGTTTTGGCGATAATTATTTATGGTTGCTGGTATCAGGTCGGAATTAACCGATTTTATCGTGCATTTTATGTTAAGATATATAAAAATGGCAAAAGTATTTTAGCTTTATGGTTATCTTGAAGGCCATTTATTCGGGGTGATATTTGTAAATTTTAAGCTTAAAACTTTGGTAAATAAGGTAATTTTTATAATTTAGGATATTATTTTAAATTTAAATGATAGTAATAATAATAAATTCTGGCTGGAAAGAAATCGGATTAATTTTTTTCTTTTCCTTTTTTGCCTTATTGTCGGTTTTTTTGTTAAACCGTTTTAATTTTTTTTTAAGGTTAAGGAACCTTTCCTTTTTTAAAGTTCCTTTTAACGAAAAAGCGATATTTGCTTTTAAAATATCCTTTTTTACCATAATTAAAATACTCTATGTTAAACTTATGTTTTTAGGGCTTTTTCGAAATAATATTTGCCTTTTTTTAAAGCTTGCTTTTATCCTTTTTAATTTAGCTATTAAAGCCTTTATTATTATTTCGTCTATTAGTTTTTTTTTCGAGGTACTGGTTAAAAATACGTCGATTAACGATAATTATTTTATCGGTATACTTTTTAAAGGATCCTATTTTAAGTACCATATATATTTTATTTTTAATTTAAAGTTTTAAACCATTATAAAAGTAATAAAATGACGCTCTTTTCGGTAAGTTAAAAATTACGGCTAAACGGTTAAATTTTGTCGTATATTTTATGGTTAACTTGGTTTAATAAATAAGATATAATTATTTTACCGCGTATTATTCCTTATTTAGGTTTTCAAATATAGTTTATATTTAATTTTTGAAATATCGGTAATCGTTAAAGATATAATTAATAATATTTAAAAATTCTTTAAGGTAATTTTTTAAATAATCCTTTATAATAGGCTTAAATTATAAAAGAATTTATTTAATAAATAACTAAAAAGTAATTATTACCTTTTAATAATTTTCCGTTAAAAAACTTTGGTAAAATTTAAGGTAAGTTTTAACTTAAACAAAAAATCTTTGTTTATTTATAATTCCGTTATAAGGCTTCGGGGTAATTAATTTATAGCCTTTAATTTCCGGCATTTTATGGTAATTAGAAAGTAGGATAATAATTTCGCGGTACCGATTAAGGCCGAATAATAAAGGTATTAAAGTTTTTCCCTTTATTTTTCGAATAACTTAAGCCATACTTTTTTTAAGAAATTAAGATTTTTCTTCTTTAATTTTTTTTAGGGTTTGGATTTTGCGTAATAAGATCTTTATTTTTTTTTTTTAAAAAAAAAAGCTTTTTTTTCTTTTTTTTCGGGCGTTAAAGTTTTTAGATTATTGGCTTTTTTTTCCTTTTCCGAATTTCCCTAAACCTTAATAATATTTTTTAGAACCGGGGTTAATTATTGGGTTTGGGAAAAAAAAGATTTTTCTTCATTTTGAATTATAAACGGTATAATATTATTTATTAATTAAAAAACTTTTTCGATAAAAGGTAAATTATTTAATTTAGTTATTAATCTTTTATTAGCTTGTAACGGGAATTAGGTCTATTATTTATCTTTTAAACGTCGTTTTATAATATCGTTTTTATTAATTTTAAAAAAGCTTATATTTAATTAAATTTAAAATTATCCGTTAATTATTAATTAAAAAGTTATTAAAATATTACGAACTTATTATATATCCACTTAAAAATATAAATAATATCCGAAATAAGGTTTTAATTTGCAGGTAATAATAAGGCAAGGAATAATTTACTAAAGGTTTATTCGTTAAAAAGATTTAAAGATTTTTCTCTTAATTAAAAAACGATATAATTACTTTTAGTTAAAAGCTTAAATTAATAGCTAAAAAGCGAAATTAAGTAAGTGTTATTTACATAAGAGACCGGTTCGTTATATATTTAATTATCTTTTAATAAGTGTATCGTGTATCTATGTGATTTATGTGATCTAGTCCCAGATCACCTAGATCACCTAGATCACTTGAGGGCCAAGCCCCTTGGCCGACCTTTAGCCGTAACGCACTTCCGCGCTAGGCCTTAAAGGTAAGACCTTGGGATGAGAACACTGTTCTCGTAACAAAAACCTCACCTTTACCTTTTTAACAGATAGTATCTTTATAAAATCCTTATTTAATTCGAGCTATACCTTTTTACGTGTCTTAGACTTCGCTGTTTTAATAGTTGCAATTAATTGATTATTATAAACTTCGCCGGCAAGAAAACTATTAATTTTTTATTATTAAACACTTTCGTAAATAAACGAAGCTAAAGCCGGATAAAAACATTTCCGTAAATTAAATTTACGTCTACTAACAATTTCTCAATCTGGGCTAAATTCTTAAATATTTTAAGTATTCTAATACTTAAAGGAACTATTTAGGTAAAATGGTTAAGGCGTAATAAGATACGAATCGATTTCGGGATAAACATATCCGTTATTTCCCCTCTTTCCGTAAGTTCTTTTATTATTTCACAGTTTTGTTTTATTATTAAAAAGTAAACTTATTATTTTTTAAGGCTTTAAAATATATTTCGAAATTATCCCAACTTCGTTCCATACTTTCGAAAGCGCTTAAAAAAGTCGTTTCTATTTATAATCTTAGAAACCCGTCTGTATAACGTTTACGGAACTAATAACGAAATTTCCGTTTTAAAACAACAAATATACTTCCGTTACAAAAAAACTCAAAAACCTACGTACGTAAAAACATTATATAAACTTTATTTTAAACGTATATCCGGCTAAGGCTTTCGGTAATATAATTATTGTAGCCATTAATAATTAAACACTTTTATTCGTTAACGTTTTTAAATTTAATATTAAAAAGAAAAGGTCTCCAAAACTATTTTCAGCTGATTTCGGTATTCATTTAACCATTTTTAAAGTAATAAAATATTAACTTTCGTATATTTTATTATTTAAGTCGACCAATGATTATTATTATACGTTAACGTTGTTAATAATTACGAACTGTAATGACGAGCGTCAGGTAGTATTAATACATACGATTATAATAATCCACCTTTTTAAAAGGTATCGTTTAAAAGAATAAGCTTCTTAACAGCTTTATTAAAAACCAAAACGTTTTTCTTCATTTCTTTTTAATTTTAATTTCGTTCATTTCAAAAGAATTACGTATTAAAGACAGTAATTCATGCAATAACGGTAACCTTTTTTAAAGGTTAAAATAATATATAACGTATAGGAAACGCAGAAGTTTAAATAACGAAAAGACTTTAAAAATTACATTAACATTAAAATTATCGTACGGAAAATAACGTATATTATTCAGAATAGCTGTATAATAAACCTTTCAGTATATAGTTAATTTTCCAGCTTTAATTATTATACTGCGAAAGAATTAGCTTTGTGGAACTTATAATTCCTTTTTTATATATATTACGAAATATTCAATAACGGGATTATACGTATTATTATTTTATCGTTTTAATTTTACCGAATTAATCTCGAAGTTTAAAAATGTTACGTTCTTTATACGTATAATTTCGGAACTATTATTAAGTTATTATTTCGAAAATTTGCCATTAATTAATAATTTCAATTAAAATAAAATTCCAAATTTAAGCTTAAATATTTAAAGTAAAAGGTTTTTCATTAATTTTAGCAAAATATAAATAATGTTTTTTAAAAAATAACTTCGTTTTTAAATAATTAATTAATTCGTTATTATAAGGTTTTATCGTTATTTAACGAAGTTTAATTTTTTAAGTTTAATTTTAACCATAATTTTAAATATATCTTTTGCTATAATAATTTCGTTTTTAATGTTTTAATTTTTGAAATCCTCCGACTATATATCCTTCTTGCTTTTATTTTTAATTGCGATTCTTACTTTTTTCGTAATATGCCATTACGTATCTTTTCGCTTCATCATAACCGAATAATAAGGGTTATATCAAGGCATTACGGAAAAGTTATTTCGGGACTTAATATAACGGCGCTTATTTTCGTAATTTATTTCCGACCTTTCTTTATACTTATTGCGGGAAACGTTTAAGGTAATATTTCGAATTTTTCGTTCGTAAATTCGTTAATTCGGATCAGCCTTGAAAAGAACGCGTACGGCCAATAGATTAAGGAACGATTCGGTTTGGTTCGCCAGCTTTCCGTAATATAGAACGGGATATTAACGGCGGTAACTGTCAGAAAAGTAGCGCAATATGTGCGCACTTATTAATACAGTCTTTTGGTGCAGTGGCTACGCAACAGTAACCTTCGCAAACCAACAAAGGAAGGCAGATACGCGGTAAAATATTATGAAACTTATCGCGAATATATTTAATTAAGGCTACAATTAAATTAAATAACGTTTATCCTGCTGATTCGAAGGCTCTGGTACGGTGCATACAAAAAAGGTGTATGTTGCCAAGCCAACTTGTGGGGCGCGACATTCCAATTCAAATCGACAGTACCAATAGAACATCGCGGCGGCTGCAAGGACTGAGGGTGAGTGCCTGATGCTCTTCTATATGTCCACGGCGCATTCAATGGACAAGGTTGCCTCTGGAGAGCCAAACTTCCATAGAGCCTAGCCAATGACGACTTTGGGGCCACCTGAAGGGTTACACGAGGAAGCTGCCAAACAAGGTGTGCAGGTTGCTTTGAGGACGGGAGGTACATGTAGGCAATAAAGATAAATATCATTGGTCTATGGTGCTGCCCCAAGACAAACGGTGCAGTCAGAATCCTGGCAAACGACAACACTACACAGCTGGCGCAAAAGTGACCACGGTCTTCACCCGCTTCCTGGTCCAAGTCGTGCTCGCAGGGATGGTGAGCGACGCCTCGCCACTGCCCGGCCGCGCAGAGGCCTGTACGGTCGTGGCGGACGTGACCACCGTGACCGGGCTCTCGTGCGCGCCAGAGTCGACACCCCCCCCCCCGCCTCCTCCTCCTCCCCACATGTCAGCGTCTGCGTCCTCGACGTACATGTCCACCACGCCGCCATCCTCGTCGATGACGATGCGCGTGCGCGACTCTGGGCCGTTGTCGTCGTAGATGATGTCGCAGCTGCGCCCGTCGATCGGGTTGCCGTCCATGTCGACGAACTGCAGCCCGTCGAGGTCGGGGTCGCCGCTGTCCTGCTGCCGGGCAGCTTGGTCCACGTGGCATACGGCCTCCTGGTGATCCGCCTCGGTGCTGTTGCCAGCCGCCGTGAGTGGGTGCTGTTGCCGTTTCTGGAAGCTGCCGGGCTGGTAGTCGGTCGGTCGGTTTGGCGCAGCAAACGGGCGGGGATCGTCCTTCCAGCTCTGCCGCTCCCAGCCGTAGGCTCTCCCGTACATGCTTTTCCCGCAAGGTATTATTAGCGCGCCACGTCGGACATGTGAGTAGGTGGGGGTTCAAGCACAAGGAGTGACTCACGGGTCATCGTCGAGGACACGGAAGCCGTGGTCAGTGACCGTCGAGGTTCCCTGAGGTCTGTTCCCTAGGAATGGAGCCCAGGTGAACGTGGCGAAGCAGAGCGAGTTCTGCGTCTGCGAGTCGAAGCCGTACGCGTTTAAGAAGCGTTTGCCACTTCCGCTGCCGCGATTTCCGTTCAGCCTTCCGAATTTCCTAGAGAGAGAAAGAGAATAGCAGTGTTAGCGGGAGAAGAGGTCACTGGCGCAAATAGGGATGCCCTCCTACCATGTTGCCGGCGGACCCCTGTCCCGGATGTTGCACACATTGCGCCTGTAGGCGGAGCAAGGGCGCCATTGCGCCCTCTTCCAGGCGCTGTAGTCGCGCCCCTGCGCGGCGTTGGCGGGCCCGTTGACGAGGCGGCAGGCCTGCGGCTGGTTCCCGCCCGACTCCTCGAGGTCGCCCATGGGGAACTCGTCCAGCTGGCACCGGGGCACGTTGTTCGCGTTCCGCTCCTGGGCCCTGGTCCGGAACCCCTCGTGGCGCTGGTTTCTCGCCCAGGAGAAGTAGTTGCGGCCCCCAGGACGGCCGCCGTCTGGCTGGAAGACGGTCTGGCCGCCCAGGACCTTGTCGACGGCCCAGCGCTGGTTGTCGCACACCTCGTCCCAGCCCATGTTGTAGAAGCACGTGTACGTGACGGCGCAGTCGCAGGTGCCCCCGCCGCCCCCGCCGCCTCCGCCATTGCCAAAGTCGAGCAGCGGCCACTGGCCGTACGCGCTGCGCGTGCCGATGGTCGTCGGCGTGCCCCTGTTGGGACCGCGCACGCCGCCGCCGAAGATCCAGCCGATGAAGTCGCCGATCAGGCTGGCGATGAAGCCGATCGCGGCGACGGCGCCCGCCACGGCGGCGCAGATGCCGCCGGCCAGGAGCGCCAGGCCGAGCGTCTCGATAGCCCCGATCGCTCCGATGGTCGCGCACAGAGCGACGGTGGTCCACCCCAAAGATCCTTTGGCCCTCTTGTGCAGCACCATGCCGTGCTCGTCCCGGACCATGAGAGAGTTCTCCGTGCTGCTACCGCCGAGCTCGCCCTGGCCGATGAGGTTCAGGTTGCCCGTGTTGGTGATAGGTGAGGGCTCGAAGCCGGAGCAGCAGAAGGCCTGGTACCCGCCGATGCACGTCAGGTCCCTGACCTGGCCGTCCTGGTTCGTGTGGTACGAGTTCGTGTTGCGCGCGACCAGCGTCGCGTTGCTGTCCGAGCATGCGGGCGAGCAGGGGAAGCCGACGCCGCGGAACCCTTCCCACCTGCACGTCCCTATGGTCGTCCCGGGGGCGCAGCACAGCGTTTGGACCTCGCCCGGCGCGCAGAGGGTGTTCCGCTGGACGGCTGACGGCGAACCGCGGGACTCGGTCACGTCAAAGTAGCCGTCGGTGCACTGCCCGCCGCACAGGGACCAGTAGCAGCTGTCGGCCACGGCTTTCCGCCGCGTCGCCTCGGCCGCCTTGTCCTTGTACCCCTGCTTGAGCGAGCCCGGAACCCCGTTGGCGTCGCCGATGCCCAGCATGTCGTCCATGCTCGCGCCCGTGTTGTCCTGGTCGATCGACCACTGCCGTCCGCCAACCGCGCCCGGGTCAGTATCTATCTGTTATTGACGGTACATCAGAGTTGATTAGGGGCTTCTTACAATCATAACTCCGCCCAAGCACCGCCTGCTCGCCAGATCCATCTTCTGCTGCATCGTCACGCCGTCGTCGTAGCTGACCCACTGGTCGTTGTTCCAATGCATCCATTTAACGCCCGCCTTTTCGTCGTACGACTCTGTCGCGGTGCCGGACGCCAGGATGCGCTTGATCTCCGAGTTGGTCAGCGTGCCGGCGTTGTTGGAGCACTGGCCGGGGTTCGCGCCGGCCGTAAAGCGACATACGCCGTTGGGCATGTTGCACGACGGGTCGGCCAGCGTGAAGGACCGCCCGTACCAGCCCAGGCCCAGCGTCACCTGTGCTGGGTTGACGCCGGCGCGCCACATCAGCTCGAGGTTGTTCTCGATATCGGTCAGGTTAGTGTGCGGGCGGATGAAGGGCCCCGTAAACCGGTTACTCGAGTCCCAGACGCCATGGATGTCGTAGCTCATGACGTTGAACCAGTTGATGCTGCGCGCCATGGCTGGCAAGTCAAAGTTCTGCAGGTACCAGAACGACGAGGGTATCGCGACGCTAATGCCGCGCGTCCCCAGCGCCGCCCGCAGCTCCGAAAGGAAGATGGGGTAGTTGGCAAAGTCGACCGCCACGCCGCCGCGGTCCTCGGCGCCGGGGTACTCCCAGTCCAGGTCCACGCCGTCGAAGCCGTACGTCTGCATGAAGTTGAGCAGTCCGCGGATAAACGCCCTCCGGTTGGCCGCACTGCTAGCCATGTTGCTGAACGCGCGCCGCGTGTCGGGCACGTTGCCGGGGTCATTGAACGACCAGCCACCAATCGCGATCCAGGTTTCCAGGCCGGGCTTCCTGCGCTTGAGCGCCGTAAAGCGCGACAGGAGCGGCCCCGCGTTGGCGTCCATGGGCGTGATCTGGAAAGTTGACGGGTCGAAGAAGGCAAAGGAGAAGATGACGTGCGTCAGGCCCGACACGTCCAGGTCCTCGGGCGGGACGGCGTCGCACGACTTCATGGTCGACCAGCTCGCGTAGTAGCCGATCCGGCGGTCCCCGACCGCGCCGCCGCCCGAGCTGGGGCACGAAGGGCTGGGCGCAGGCCCACAGCTTCCGAAGCCCTCCTGGCACCCATTGCCGCAGAATTCGGAAGTACTACCGCCTGCATATCGCCAAGACCCAAGTCAGCATTCGATTCATCAGACCCGGGAGAGACCTCGGAGACAAGTGCCCGTCAACCTACAAAACCCGTGCTGGGAGCAGCAGACGTTCAAAGGGCACGATGCACTTGCGGGATCGGCATACTGCCCGCAAGGGGCTTTGGCGTCGCAGTTGCTGATGCAGACGTCAGGGGCGCAGCTCGATGGGGCGTACGAGCAGACGCCCGTATTGCTGCAGCAGGCGCCGTTTCTGCAGGGCTGCCCGGGTGCACAAACGCCCTCTGGGAGGTCGTCCGACTGTCTCTTCTCCAGTAGGGAAAGGGAGTTTGGACTCATGCGGTCAAGCCGCGCATCCGGGTTGTTGGACAGGAACCGGATCAGGGGCTGGTTTCTGAACTTGGGCGTCTTGTCCGAGTATGCCTGGTAGAGAGCCTTTACGGTTGAGGATGAGTTCCTCGGCAAGGGGGCCGGCCGGTTGGATGCGGCAGGCAGCGCAGACGAGTTTCCTGGCCTTGATGGCTGGGAAATGTTGCCGCCCTGCCCTGGTGCCTGGGAATACCCATGGCGGGCAAGAAGAAAAAACAAGGTGAACAGAAGCAGCACCTGCATCGTGGCAGTCAAGCTACTGCGTCTGCGAAGCTGCTAGAACTTGGTTCGATGAAGGTGAAGCAAGGGCACCACCGTTGTCTACCTGAAAAGCAGACAGTACCTGACGGCGGATGGGACCAGGCACCATAAAAGTGCTTGAGGAGAGCAGAGAGCTAATTACTATTTCAACGCGACAATTTTCATGTCACGGGCATCCTCGGCTTGCTCATCCCAACGCACACATACAAGGGCACGCTCTGCCGATCCATGTCAATATTGGCTTGGTCCCCCAATCACGGCCGACCCTTAACACTGCTTATGCTCGCGCCAAGTCCGACCCACTACCCGTTCAAGCAGGTGCGTGAGACACAACCCCACGCCTAAGATGACCGCCCAGCAAATATGGTTATATAGTCTACAGAGGGCCAAGAGGCTGTAGAAAAGTGTGGATTTCTATTTGTCGCCGTTGCCGTCTTGGCAGCTTATGGCTTTGGATATCGCGCATGACGATATTTTGGAAGGGACAAGCCGGGAGCTTATCCACCGGGCAGTCATCAGCATGTCCAGCCTCACGCTGGCGTTAAAAGCCCTCTCTCTTCCCGAGAGTGAGATTTGTGAGCCAAGCGTCAAGAGCAGTGTCGTTCCAGCTCCAAGCAATATGCCCTTCCCCAAGCTGTCCTGGGCTGTCCTGCTCGTTGCATGGACAGCCTGGACCTCAGCCGATTTCACCTTATACAAAGCCTACAACGCGGACGCCCTGGTAGCTGGGCTTGCCCTGAGCGACACTTGTCTGCAAGCACTGTAAGTCGGCCGACTACATGGTCAGTGACAATCTGAGTACATATCTTGACTGACATGCACACTTTCGCAGCAATACTACTGTCACATGCAACGAGACCTTGATCAATCTTGCTGGGCAAGGCGCAGATATTCATTGTAAGCCCGGCCTAATCCTGACTGCGCTGCAATCATCACTGACATGCCTCTCACGGACAAACACCAGACTGGACACCCACGGACGTCACGCAACTCTGCTCTTTTGCGTGCACCGAGTCTCTCGGAGCCTGGGAGCGTAGGGTCAACAGGGTGTGCGCGGAGGAGACGACGATCCAGAATGGCGTCATCGTCAAGGCCAGGGCGCTCCCCCTGACCTTCACCTACAATGCCGGGCTCGTGTGCACGCGGGATCAGGCAGCGTCCAGGTGGTGCTTCCTGGACTCGCAGACATGGCAAGGCAGCGACTACATCCGCTGGGACCCAGACATGTGCTTCAGCGACGGCAACGACAACAGCACTGTTGCGCCCGAGTGCGCGGACCCGAGCTTTGACGTTGACGAGGTCGACGGCGACATGTCTGCCATCAAGAACCTCTACGACAAGGATCTGGTAAGAGAAAGATCGGAACACGAAAGCAACAAAAACAGGTTCTGACACACAGCGCAGTACTGCAGTGATTGCTTCCTGCAGATATACCGCAAGCGGCTTCTGAACCCCTGGCTGCCCAACGCCAACTTCACGGACTACCTGGTCGACCAGTTTGACGACATCCAGCGCGAGTGCTCCACCAGTCTTCCCTACACCACCTCGGCGTCGACGCTGTACGTGGGAGAGGCGACTTCCACGACTACTACCGGAGCGACCCCGACGGGCCCGTCCACGACGGCGACGCCTACCTGCCAGGGGCAGACGATACAGCCGCTGGCAAACTGGCTCACCTGCAACGACCTGTCTGACACGTGAGTATAACAACCTAGAACGCACTTCAGCTAAGGCACCGTGCCCATGCTAAGAATTGCTCCTGAATAGGTACAATATTTCTACCGGAGATGCGCGGGTTGTCACAGGGGACAACAGCTGCTTTTTCGACAAGCCGCTTTGTGTGCCCCTGCCGTGCGAACTTGACATCGTCTGGGACCGCCCAACATGGTAATTCTTTTTCTTCAAAGGACATCCGTGATATCCTGGGCACCCCAAGATGGATCCATGTGCTGACTATCATCCCAGCGATCAACTTGCCGAAAGGTACTCCAACTCGACCTACACCGTCACGCCCATTCAGCTCCTCAGCTGGAACCGCAACATCCAGGGAAGCTGTTCCGGCGTTGCTGCAGGGCAGCGTGTATGCAAAGGGCAAGTCCAAAAATCCCCAGCCAGACAAGATTGATACCACTGCGATGTGCCAGGTATACTGACGCGGGAGGCTCTTCACCAGATCGCCAGGCGGCACGGCACCCAAACCCAACGCAACAATAACCGCCCCCGGCGCAACAGGCTCACCCACTTACTACGAAACCGCCACGCCCGCCAACCCGACGCAGAGCGGCACCATCAGCCAGTGCGGCGCCTACTACCTCGTCGCGCCCGGCGACGACTGCTTCACGGTGAACCAGCGCTTCAACCTGGCCACCGGCAGGCTGTGGGAGTGGAACACGTACCTTGACGAAGCGTGCACCAACCTCTGGCTCGGCTACGACGCCTGCGTCGCCCCCGTGACCCCCAAGCGGCCCTCTGCCGACGGCACCTGCCCGCGCGGCGTCACCTGCCAGGGGACCGCGTTCGGCGACTGCTGCTCGCCGTTTGGCTTCTGCGGCAGCGGGCCCGAGTACTGCGGCGATGATGACGATGACGATGGTGGTGGTGGTGGCGGGTCCGAGACGGAGGACGGCACGTGCGGCCCGGACTACGGCGGGACGGTGTGCACGCCGCAGTTTGGCAGCTGTTGCAGCATCTACGGCTTCTGCGGGTCCGGGTCAGACTACTGCGCGCCCGGGAACTGCCACTCGGGCGACTGCGAGCCCGATATAGGCGGCCCGTCGACGAGTGGGGAGTGCGGGCCCAACAATGCGGGGAACAAGACGTGCACGGGGACGCAGTTCGGGGCGTGCTGCTCGATACATGGCTTCTGTGGCGATGGGAACGACTATTGCAAGGGGTCTAACTGTTATAGCGGCGCCTGTGTCCTCTGAGCCGATGAAGCGGCTTGGGGCGGTGCCTTTTCTGTAGTCTAGCTGTCTCCTGCTGCTCCTACTATTGAGGGTTTATCTCACTCAGCTGCTTACTTCTTCCGGCTTCCATCAAATAAGAACCCCTCACGCTGTGAGGGAGGTGCATGCGTTCAATCAGTGAAGCGACTGTAATGTTCCCGCCTCTGTTCAGGAAAACCTTTTACGTAGAGTGCTATGGATGGCGCGAAAGCGCTACCTTCCTAGTGGCGGCGGCAGAGATCTGGCTACCTCGAGAAAAAAAGAAGTTGTCTTCAATCCACAACCACGGTCACCAGCTCGACGGGATCGCATAATCCGCCCAATTCACCGTAGCATCCTTAAACACCTCGATCGAGCCCTGCACCCCGTGCGGCCCGACAGACCAGACCCCTCGCTCGACCAGGTTTGCCCAGTGGTCCAGCAGCCGCTCCAGGCGCTGGGGCCGGTTTGGGTTTCCCCCAAAAGGCTTGAATCCATGCTGGAACAGCTCGTCCGCCGCCATATCCTTCATCTCGTCCCCGCTGCTGAAGCGCGCGCCGTACAGGTTAAAGGGCAGCGGCAGCCGGAACGCCTCCTCGGTCACCTCGGGCTCGGACCGGACGACGCACTCGCTGTAGACACCTGGCGGCACGCGAGACGGGAATGTGATGCCGTCTGGTACTGTGCCGTGCCCGTCGTCCCAGTAGTAGCGGAACGAGGACCTCCAGCCTGAAACGTCGACCTGCGGAGCGCCCGCCTCGCTGAAGAAGATGTACACGGGCGGCACGATCCCTTCCCGCTCTGTACCGTCCCACTGGGGGACGCGCCGGGGCAGGTGGGTAAAGGGCTGGGCGGCGGCGAAAGCAGCCGCGTACGCGGGAGGGAGGGAGAGCCCCGGTGCGATCTGGCGGATGTGCCGGGGACGGTGCGCGAGGCCCAGGAAGGCGCGCGCGAAAGAGGGATCCGGGATTTTGGCTGCGTCCATAGCCGCAGGCGTAAGCAAGGGCTCGCTGGGACGGTTGTCATCGTCGACCGTGGCGCCGCTGCTCTGCCGACGACGCACCTCTATGGCGTCACAGAGCCGATCCCACGCCGCGACGCACCCCGCTATCTGGCCATCGCCATACGGCCGCCACTCCCAATTCCCGATCTTGACGCCGCCGTACAGGGCCGGTTCGTCGGTGGGAGAGGCGACGACCTTGCTGAGGCGGATCAGGGCTATCCAGTTGGAGAGGATGGTCTCCAGGGGATGCCAGTTCTGCGGGTGCTCATCCACTGGAAACGCACACTCCGTGTCGTCTGGGTGCACAAAGAAGGAGGCGAGGTGGCGGCCCTGGTGGTAGAGCATGCCGCCGCCTGACTTGCCGTCGCAGGCGTCCATGTGGGAGAAGTACAGGCGCACGATGGAGTCCTCGGGCTCGTCCTCACTGTCGGCCGTCTCGTTGTCGAAGAGGCCGTTGAAGTCGCCGTCCGGGTCTGGCATGCCTTCCACAAAGAAGAAGAGCGGGGCATCGGGAGTGCGTGCCGCAGCGAGGAAGGCGGCCAGGGAGGGATGCAGCCTTGGGCGGACGGCCTCGGCCGCGTCGCCGTGCGTGCTGAAGTAGGTGGCGCGGCTGCCCTCAGCAGCTGGGTCGAGCCGACCATCGGCCGCTAGGCAGTAGTCAACGAGGTAATTGTGGAGGGCGGCGCATCGCGCGTGGTCCATGCCATCAAGGTCTGTCCGCGGCGGATTGTCGGGCGTGACGAGCTGGTCGTCGATGCTGGGGAGTTGGGACGCCGACATGGCGGCGTTGGAGCTTCTGCTTTCCTCCATTGTTAGGAAATTGTGTTATGATTTGAATCAAACGATTTCAACCGTGCTATCCGGGGGCGACTGCAGTGCTTATGGGGTACTAGGGAGAGACATTTGCGTGGGATTGATGTTGATCGCCAAGCATCACCCCGCCTGGCGACCAAGACAAGTGTTGAATACCAGGACCGTGCGGGAAGACTGCTAAGGCTAGGAAGCACGTAAGGACCACGAAGGGGGCACCTAGGGCAAGGGATGTGTTGAGCCACAGCAGTTATAGCAACGAATATTGACCAAATGATTTGTCTGATCTGATCCAAACTAGTAGTGATACACGGCACCCAGGGCGCCAGGGTTAGGGTTGCAGGACCCTGGTGGGATTCCTGGGTGGGTAACGTAATGTATCACCTTCCAGGACAAACTGTCAGATATAGGGGACATCAGTTGTGTTGTTGTATTAGGCTAGATGCGTGTGCTGTTGCACGCGTACAGCGTTAAGTAGCTTAGCCACGGAACATGTATGGGCCCGATCAGTAGGTAACCTTTCCGTATATGTGTCAGATAACTGGTAGTTGTCAGGAATGTGGCGTATAGCGAGAGCAACGGAGATTGCTTGGGAACATAAGTGGAGACCTTTCCAGCCACACCTTTTTGTATGGACATACCAGACCATCTGGATATTTAATTATAAAATAGTTAAGATAATATAATACCAAATTTAAAACCTTAATATAAAATGTATATTTATATTTAATAATTTAAAATCTTTATTTTATTTTATAACGATATTATAGTTATAACGATAAATAACTTTTACTTATAATAATTAAAACTATTATAAAATAAAGAGTTTATTTAATTTTTAAATATTATAAATTATTATAATTTACTTATAATAATTAAAACTATTATAAAATAAAAGGTTTACTTAATTTTTAAATATTATAAATTATTATAATTTACTTAACGTACCACACGGGCGAGCTGTACACCCGGGCGAGCTGTACACTTTTTTCACCATTTTAACTATTTAACTTTAATTACTTATTTCTTAATAACCATAATATGGAACGACTTACAAAAAAAGCGAAAATGAACCTAGCCGTTTAAGCTAAAAAGCAAAATCCGAAACTTAATTATAAAAAACTTAATTCTATTTATAACGTTTTATTTATTACCTTAAAAACGCGAATTAACGATAAACCCGTCCGAACCGATATTATTCTTAATTTGCGAAAATTAACGTTAACCGAAAAAAAATCGATTATCGAAAATTTTTTTAACTTAAATACGTAAGCATTTCTTATCCGGCTTTAACATATTAAAGATATAGCGAATTTGTTATTTAATTAACGCGCCGTAAAACGCGTTAAGGTTAATTAGGCGTTAACTTTTATATAATGGCAAAAAAAGCTTAAAACGCGTTTAAATTAAAAAATCGATTATTAAAAAGTATTATACGAAAATTTAAAAATATTTCGTAAATAGTTTAAACTGGTTTAAATTATAATCGTAAAATATGGTATTATAAAAGAAAATATTTATAATTTCGATAAAACGGGCTTTTTAATAAAACTTTTAATAATATGCAATATAATAATTATAAATGCCGAAAAATATAAAAGATTTAAATAAACGTAATAAAATAATCGAAAATAAATTATAATTATATAAGTTATTAATTTATAAAGTTAAGTTATATCGTTATTTATTATTTTGGTAAAAAAAATTTACTTTACTTTTTAATATTACGATAATTTATTATTAACTTATTAAAAAGTCGGTATTAATTTTAATAATTAAATAATTAACGAATTAAATTTAAAATAAATCCAATATTTCGATAAATATATTCGGACGCGTACGAAAAAAATTAAACGTTTTTTTATTTTTAACGGTTACGAAAGTTATTATTCGATTAAATTCGAAGAATATTACGTAAATAACGATATTATTACTTTTTGTATACCTACGTATTCCTTTTATCGGTTTTAACCTTTTAACTTATTTTGTTTTTCCGTTTTAAAAAGCGTTTATTTGTTTTATATTAAAGGTTTAATACGACGTTATTATACCCATATTACGAAAAAAGATTTTTTCGCCGGTTTCTACGATACGTTTAAAGTTATTATAACGTCCGATAACATTAAATCCGGATTTGCAAAAACTGGATTTGTTTTATTTAATCCTAATAACGTTCTTTCCGAATTAAACGTTCCTTCGGTTATGCCTATACCGACGGTTTCGCCGCTTACTTCCGCCGGTTCCATTTTTTTTCCTTTTATAAAGATTTTTAAAAATATCCGTAAAGTAACGAAATAAGGACGTTATTTATAAAAAAAGATTAAAAATTATTAAGGTAGCTCGCCGATAAAAATGGTAAAATCGTTTAATTTTTTAACAAAAAGTAACCTATTGCTTTTATACGAAATAATTTTTTTTCGGGAAAAAACCGCTTAATTACGCAAAACTAACCATCTTTTTAGCAAACGCCGAAAGACCAAAAATAAACGTTTTTAAAAAGGAGGAACATTTACTATACAAAAAAAATACGCTTTTCTGGCCGAAAAAAAAAGGGGTAATAAAAAATTACAGCTAATAACGGCTAAAGGTAGTCGTCGTAAAAAGGTTAAAACGAAAAAACGGAAATATGGCGTCTACGGCAAGCCCGGATATAATACGCGCATTTATAAAGAAGCTATAAATACGTCTAACGACGGAAAATCCGATTAGTTTAAATTGATTTATCGCGTTATGGTTGTTTTATTTGGATTTGTTGTTATAAAATGCCAAAAAAGTGTACAGCTCGCCCGTGTGTACAGCTCGCCCGTGTGGTACGTTAATTTAAAACATTAAAATTCGAAAATTACCCGAGAAAAAGTTAATTTACAAATTATTTAAAATATTATAAACGAAATTATAACCGATAATATAACTATCGTATTAAATATTATTAAACCGGTAAAAGTCGACGGAAAACCGAATGCCGTAATAGAAATAGTTATTACAAATAAACTTAATTATAATAGGTATTAAGACGTTTATATATGCGAAAATAAAAAATATAAGGATTACCGGAAAAGTATAAAAAAATTAAGAAATTAAATTTTATTTCTGGTAACGTGCTACACCAGTGAGGGAGACACACTAATAAGCGAGACACTTTTTGGCATTCTGTAATAACAAATTCAAATAATATAACCATAACATATTAAATCAATTCAAATTAATCGGATTTTTTTGGCTAGACGTATTTACAGCTTCTTTACAAGTACGTGCATTATGTGCGGGTTTGCCATAGATGCTATACTTCCGTTTTTTCGTTTTAACCCTTTTGCGATAATTACCTCCAGCCGTTATTAGTTGTATTTTTTTATTATCTTTTTCTTTTTCGGCTAAAAAAGCTTGTTCTTTTTGTATAATAAGTATTCCTCCTTTTTAAAAACGTTTATTTTTAATTTTTCGACGTTTGCTTAAGATGTGGTTCGTTTCGCGTAATTAGACGTTTCTTTTCCGAAAAAAAGCAATTTCGTATAAAAGTAACAAATTATTGTTCGACAAAAAATTAACCGATTTTATTACTTTTGTTAACGAATTACCTTAATAATTTTTAATTTTTTTTTATAAATAACGTCCTTACTTAATTACTTTATAGATATTTTTAGGGGTTTTCGTAAAGGGGAAAATAAAACCGGCGAAAGTAAACAACGAAACGGTCGGTATAGGTATAACCGGAAAAGCTTTTAATTCGAAAAGGACGTTATTAAAATCGAATAAAACAAATCCAGCTTTTGCAAATCCAGATTTGATATTATCGGACGTTATGATAACTTAAAACGCGTTATAAAAGCCGGCCAAAAAAATCTTTTTTAGTAATACAGGTATAATAACGTTGCATTAAGTTTTCGATATATCGCAAATAAATACGTTTTAAATTAAAAAATATATATATTAAAAGGTTAAAACCGATACGAAAAATGCGCGGGTATATAAAGCCTAATAATATCGTAATTAGCGTAATACTTTTCGAATTTTATCGAATAATAATTTTCGTAACCGTCGAAAATAAGGAAACGTTTCGAATTAATCGTACGCGTCTGAATATATTTGTTAAAATACTAAATTCATTTTAAACCTAATTTATTAATTATCCAGCTATTATTACATAATATAACCTTTTAATCGGTTGCTAATATTAAATTATCGTAATACCAGAACTTAAGGTAATTTTTCCCCGCCATAATAATAAATAACGGAATAACCTACCTTTAAGAATTAATAACCTAAATAATTATAATTTATTATTTATTTTTTTATTACTCTTATTTAAGTTTTTTACGTTTTTCGATATTAGTAATTACTATGCCCGTTATTATAAGAAACCTTATTAAAAATTTAGTTTCGTCGAAGTTGTAAATATCCTCTTTTACGATGCCGTATTTTGCAATAATAACCCGAACAAATTCGAACTATTTACGAAATATTTCTAGATTTTCGAATAAGATCCGTTAATAATCCATTTTCCGATTTCAACGCGTTTGGAGTTTTTTTTACCGTTTAACAAATCTCGACGCCCAGTTAATCCCGACGCGGTCCGTAATACGTTAGGCAAGTAATAAATTGGCCATATCTTTAACATTTTAAAGATAGACAGAAAACGCTTGCGTATTTAGGTTAAAGATTCGGTCGATAAACGATTTTTTTCGGTTAGCGTTAATTTCTGTACAGGAAAAGTAATATCGGTTCGGGCGCGTTTACCGTTAAAACGGTATGCTAGGGAAGAATATAAGACTTTATAAATAAAACTAAGCTTTTTATAACTAAGTTTCGGGTTTCGTTTTTTAGTCTAAAAAGCTAGGTTTATTCTCGCTTCTTTTATAAGGCGCTTTACATTATGATTATTAAGAAACGAGCAATTGAAGATATGTAGTTAGGATAGCTAAAAAGGTGTCTCGCTTACTAGTGTAGTACGTTATTGTTTATTAAAAGTAATTAGAACCGAAAACGAAAACAATTTTTTAAATAATTACAAAATGATTTCTTAAATTTTCAAAACACTTCGAAATATAAATAATATAATAAAAACAGGTTATATTTATAATATAAATTAAAAATCCTTTTTAATAACGTTTTTAATAATTAGGTTATAAACTTTAAAATAATTTATCGCAAATAAATAAAATTTAAAATTTAAAATATTGTAAAATAATAATATAATTTAAAAACGTTTATTCGGAAATTATTTAAAATATATTGATAAAAGTTTTTAAGATTGTAAACGATTTTAAGTTTAAAATATATAACATTGTATTAAATATTAATAAGTTTTAGAATCAATTTATTATTTTCTTTATAAAACTTTAAAATTCTAACAAAGGTAATAATTAAAATCAACATTAAAATTAAAAGAGTAAAAAAACGAAATTAAAGCAAGAATCTATTATTACCCATAGAAACCTTAGCAGATTTATTTATTTAAGATACTTAACTTTTTACGCGTTATTAATTTCTTTTTTAAAAATTAAAACTTAAATAAAACTTTAATATCATTAATTAAAAAAAGTATTAATACCGTTATAAGTCTTACGGAAGAAATAAGAGAATTAAACTTTAAAATATTATTTAAGAAATCCGGAAAATTAAAACTCCGGATAAATATTATTAAGGTAATATTTTTAATATTTTACGAAGCATTTAAAAGAATTTCTTATTTTTAGAAAACAATTATTTAAGACTTAAAATTAAATTATTATATTTTTAATACAATCAGTAAGTTTATAAAGGTTATGTTAATATTTTTACGTAATTATATTAATACCGGAAATATAAGTATTTTTATTTTCGGATGCGTATTTAACTATTTTTACTTTCGGCTACGAAAATATAAATATTTATGTCGAGAATTTAAATAATTTTCAATTAATTGGTTTACGGAACGTAACGTATTGTAAAAGGTTTATATATAACTAAATATCATTATATTTATTAAATAACAATAAAACTTGTAATAAACTTAAAAAAAGATTAATAATGATTTGTAATAAAAAAAAAGGTTTTATTAATAAAGAATTAATATAAAAGTATAATTAAATAATATTCGAATATTATTATTAACGTCGCTTAGCATTAAACCGTCCACACCAATAAGCCGGCCAATTTTCTACATATTTTAATTACCTAACTTCAATTGCCCATTTCTTAATACCAATAATATGGAACGACTTATTAAAGAAGTAAGAACAAACTTAGCCATTTAGGTTAAAAAACGAAACCCGAGACTTAATTATACGATACTTGGTTTTATATATAAAGTTGTTAAATCGACCTTAAAAAACCGAAATTACGGTATATACGCCCGAACCGATAGTATCCCTTTTTTGCAGAAATTGACGCCGACCGAAAAGAAATCGATTGTCGACGTATCTTCGACTTAAATTCGCGAACGTTTTCTATCCGGCTTTAATACGTTAAAGATATAGCCAATTTATTATTTGCTTAACGTATCTTAAAACGCGTCGGGGTTAATTAGGCGTCGAAATTTGTTAGACGGCAAAAAAAGCTTTAAATACGTTTAAATCGGAAAATTGATTATTAAAGGATATTATGCGAAAATCCAGAAGCGTTTCGTAAATGGTTCGAATTTGTTCTGGTTATAATTGCAAAGTACGGTATCGCAAAAAAGGATATTTATAATTTCCACGAAACGGGCTTTTTAATAGAATTTTTTATAATATCGGGTATAGTAATTATAAGTATTAAAAAACGTAAAAAATTTAAATCGGCGTAATAAGGTTACCGAGAATGGGTAATAATTATATAAGCTATTAACTTTCAAAATTAAGTTGTATCTTTATTTATTATGTTAGTAGGGAAAAATTATTTAGATTTTTAATATCGAAAATACTAATTATTACCTAAATAAAAAATCGGTATAAGTTATAATAATTGAATAATAAATAAATTAAGTTTAAAATGGATTGAGCATTTTGATAAATATATACGAACGCGTACGAAAGGAATTAGACGTTTCCTTATTCTTAACGGCCACGAAAATTACCATTCGATCGAATTCGAAAAGTATTACGCGAATAACGGCATTATTACTTTTTACATGCCCGCGTATTCCTTTTATTGGCTTTAACCTTTCGACGTATTTTGTTTTGCTGTTTTAAAGCGCGTTTATTTGTTATATATCGAAACTTTAATGCAATATTATTATACTTATATCGCGAAAAAGAATCTCCTTTTCGGATTTTACGACGCGTTTAAAGTTACCATAACGTCCGATAATATTAAGTCCGGCTTTTAAAAAGCTGGATTTGTTTTATTCGATTTTAATAACGTTTTATCCAAGTTGGAAATCTTTTTAATTATACCTATACCGACCGTTTTCCTTTTTACCTTTGCTAATTATATTTCCCCGCTTGCAAAACCCCTTAAAATATCCGTAAAGCAACAAAATAAAGACGTTACTTATAAAAAGAAATAAAAAATGACCAGGGTAATTTGTTAATAAAAATAATTAAATCGGATAGTTTTATAATAAAAGGTTATATATTACTTTTGCATAAAGCCGGTTCTTTTTAAAGAAAAAAAAGTTTAATTACGCGAAATTAACCATACTCTTAGTAAACGCCGTAGGACCAAAAATAAACGTTTCTTTTTAAAAAAAAGGAATATTTATTATATAAAAAGGATAAGCTTTTTTAGCCGAAAAGGAAAGGGGTGGTGAAAAAATATAGCTAATAGCGGTTGCAGGTAATCATCGCAAAAGGGTTAAAACGAAGGAACGGAAATATGGCGTCTACGGCAAGCCCGGACATAATGCGCGTACTTATAAGGAAGCTATAGATACGCTTAGCGAAGACGAATCCGATTAGTTTAAATTAATACGATATGTTATAGTTAAGTTATTTAGATTAATTGTTACGAGGCGTTAAAAAACGGCCGGTTTATTAATGTGGACGGTTTAATAGTAAGAGACGTTATAGTTAATTCGAAAACCAGTTTTTATTTAACGGAAAATAATTAATTTATAAATAAATCGAATTTTGAATACAGCTGATATTTAACAATAATATTTAACATTTCTTTATTTAAATTTAAAATCTTCTAATTATTTCGTACCTTATATTTGGAAAATAAAAATTTAAATTTTTTAATAAAAACGCCGGAAAGAAAATAAAATTATTATTATTAAATATAATATTTATAAAGAGGAAAGAATAAGAGGTTTAAACCGTAAAATGTATTAAAATGTATCTTTAAAATTAAAAACGTAATTAATTATTAACTTTTAAAACTTGGAAAGAAATAATCACTTTATAAATAACGTTATATTTATTATTAATTATTTGTAAGGTATATTTTATATTACTATTTTAATCATATAAAAGCCGAAATAATTATAATAATATTAAATGAAGTATTTATAATTTTCGAAAGTTATTAAATATGAAAACGGATTATACCGTAAAAAGTATAACATCCGAAATTATTATATTGAAAAAAAGAATTTAAATCAACTTTTTAATACCTAATACATAAACCGAAAACAGAGATACTAAACGTTTGAAAGCTATATTTAAAATAAACCTAATCTATATATAAAAAAACAAAGATACTGTATTTTTTAAGTAAAAATGTACCGCGGTATAATTTATATATATAATTAAAACATTAAATATATATTTAATTATTTAACGTCGTATAAACGTGTTTATATTTATTAAACCTAAAGTTGCCACTTAAAAGTGACGTTTAAATTATTTTCCAAGTTATAGCTCTAAAGCTTAGCGCTTAATAAAAAGCGTATAACGTAAATATAATAAAAACCGAAAATTTAATTCGAAAACTTCAATTCATCATTTCGGAAAATACTAATTATTAAATATTTACCGAATATAAAATCTTTTAATACATATAGCAATAATAATTTACGATATTATTTTTAACGAAACAAAATACTTTTTGAAATAATTTAACGGCTTAAGTCGTACATGATCAGTACTAACTTGTTCGTAATCACATCTTTAATTCTTTAAAAGGCTTTTTCTATTTTTGGTATTTACTGGAATTCCCTTCGTTTTTTTGTTAGGTTTAATAATGGTATAGTTATTTTGCGGAAGTATTAAATAAGGTTCCTGTAGTCTTTACCAAATCTAAAAAAAGGCTTATATTTCTTTAATTATAAGAAATCTTTTTATTCCTATACAGCAGGGATTTCTTAAGGCTTATTTAATATATCCTAGAATGATAATATATCCTAAAAGCTCCACTTTTTGAGTGTGAAACTGGCTTTTTTCCGTATTAACCAGTAGGTTTATATCCTGTAAAGCTTAAAGAACCTTATAAACGTACCCTGCATATTCTTTTTCTTCGACTAAATAAGAATGTCGGCGAGGTAACAAATAACGAAAATATCCAGGTACTCTTTAAGTATATAATTAACCATCCCTTAAAAGGTTACTGGTACGTTTGTAGGTCCGAAACGCATACTAGGTGTTCGAAAAGTCCGTATTTCGTTTTAAAGGTTGTTTTCTATTGGTATCCTGGTTTAATATATATTTGATTATATCCTTTTTTAAGATTTAGACTTATAGATTATTTCGTTCTCTAAACGCGGTCCTTTATTTTATTAATTAAGGGTAATAGCGTGTTATCTTTAGCTGTTATGTCGTATAATTATTTGTAATCAATAACTAGGCATAACCTTTCGTTTTTTCTTAGTATAAAAATATAAGATATCCGGCTAATAAGCTGGAACGTCGTATATAACCTTTTCTAAGCTTATCTTTAATGTATTTTCGTAATACCTATAATTCTATTTCGTTAAAGTTATAAATCGGATAAACTCTAATGGATATTCCTTTCTTAAAAACTATCTCGTAATTCTATTCGTTATATTTTAATAATTTCGTTTCGAGATTCTTTCGACATAATCGTTTATATTTATAATATTATAAAAATACGTTAACTAGTCTTTCTAGGTTTAAAAGCTGATGCTGTAAATAATCGTTTATCTTTCGCAACTTTATTATATTAATAGCCACAATATGTCATATTTCTTTATAATACCCTTATTTTGTTTTATGTCTTATTTCTGTAAGTAGTAAAGTTTCTATCTTATCTTTATGCTTACACTCGTCGTTATCATTAATCGAATGTCTAAATCTTTTCCTTTTTTATTATCGAAAGGGTACAAAATAAAGCTTTACTTAGCTAGTTATTCAATTAATCAAAAGGTTATACTAATACAGCCATAATCTTCCGAGGATTATATCGTAATTCCTTAATAGAACGATATCGAAGTTTGTTGTCTGGTTTCGTCCTTTAACGAAAATCTCGAAGTAATTAATCTTACGGTTAATTTTTTCATTAAAGTAAATAAATGCCTAGCCTTTTTCGTTTTTAGTAATATAAGGTTTGATCTTTTCGTTTTACGGTAATCTGAGTTAGTGAATTACTTCCGGTAAAATATAATTATCTTCTGTTACTCCGTAATCTATAAATGCGGTAAATAAATATATCCTAATTCCTACTTTCAGGGTAATAGGATTGTTTTTGGCTCCTGTGGTCGTTCATAAAGCCCTTTCTAAAAGCTCTTATTAGCTTTTCGAGGTCTTACCATCTTGCGGCTTTCTTACAAATGGCGTCTGCCTTTTAAATCGTCTTTTAACGCCTTAATGCGCTTTTAATTTTGCTAATTAAAGGTTTGTAACAACTTTAAGTATCATTTCTATTGGCGGAAGGTAATTTCGAATAAAAGGACTTATTGTAAGAACCTGTCATACATCCACCTGGAAGTATGAGCAGTATCCGAAAAGGGGTCTTGATTTGCAGGTAACAATAGGGCGAGGAATAATTTACTAAAGGTTTATTCGTTAAAAATGTTTAAAGACTTTTTTTATACCAAAAAACGGCTGCCTCTGGCTATAAGCTTAGATTAATAGTTAAAAAGAGAAATTAAATAGCTGCTATTTACATGGGAAACTAATTGATTATATATCCTTATTTTTTAAAGTAAGTGTATCGTAAATTTATATAATCTATATAATCTGGACCAAATTACTTAGATTACTTAAATCAACAAAAAGGCTAAGCTTTTTTGTCGGTGATTTACCCGAGACGGGTTTACACCAGGCCTGATAAGTAAGTCCCTTTAAAACAGGAACCCTCGTTCTTATAACATTATTTTTTTTCTTTAAGGGTCTTTATTCCAAAGACAAAAATCGTAGGTGGCCATTTTGGTCAGAGAGAGTTTTTTTGGAGACGCTTTAATTGATTTCATTATAACAAGCTGTATTTAAAAAGAGAAAAAAAAAACCTCGCTTAAATTAACGTAACTTTCGTAACTGTTAAATTAATTCAATTAAAAAGTTTGGCGTTATGGTTTTCTCTTATTTTAATTACACCCGTTTTAACAAAACTGTCAGCAGTCACAGTGATCAAATGCAGGAATCTGGCGTAACTCTCATGCGTTGATTTTATGTGTTCTAGAAAAGGACAAATCTAGTCCGTGGGCAATCGCCCTTACATATATGATTGTGTGACAAAGGATCGTCTAAGGATAAAGGGTGTCCCAGGTAGCACTTCTGCAGCCTGGGCCCACAAAGCCAGCCAGCAGGTAACACCTGTACGCACCAATTGCCGACACGCCCTTTTGCGTCAGGTGACTATGGCTGGAAAGTCCAAAAATCAAATCTAGTTTATGCGGGAATTAAACCGTAATCTTTGTTTTCAACTTATTTTTTTAAGTCCCAAGTTCCGTATAAACCGTTTAAAGTTTGCCCTATTAAGTGGCTTTATAAGACCATCTGCAGGGTTATTTTTGCTTTTTACGAATTAAAACCTGATATTTCCTGCATGGATTTCCTGACGGACGTAATGGTACTTAACTTTGATATAATGCTTTCTTTTTAATATCTGCGTTTCTTTTACCTACTTTAAGGCTTTTGTGTTGTTTTTCAAGATGGGAATAGGACTTTTAAGTATAAGCTTTAATTCTATTAAGAAGTTTTTGATCCTTGTTACCTTTGTTATAACTATTCCTACTTTTACGTATTTTGCTTCCGTAATGCATTTCGTAATAACGTCTTATAACTTTAAGATTTAAAATACGGGCGTTATAACTATAAAGAATATACATCCAGTTATATACTTTATTAATTCGCTGTTATCCGTAAAGCTTATATCTATTACTTTAAATAACCCTAGGTCGTTATATTTTCGATACGGATAATTTTGTTTTAATTTCCGGTACCAAAAAGATAGGTTTATTATACCGTTTAAGTAACGTGGCACTTTTTTAATACATTCCCGATATCTGGGTAACGGGTTGCTTATAAACTTAACCTAAATTAACGTTACAAACGTTATATCCGGTCTGTTAATATAATTAAAAAAGTTAAATTTTCTTATTAAACTTACATATTCGAATATGTTTTTTTTGCTAGCCTCGCCGTTATATTTTATAACGTACTTTAAATAATCCTTAATAAATAACGTAAGCTTTTTTTGTATTTCGTTTAATTTAATTAACTTTAGTAACTTTTTAATATACTGCTATTAATTTAACCTGACGTCGCCAGTCGACGAAAAACGGACAATTCGTACGTTTAGGTACTAATCCGCATTTCCCAAATCCTTAATAAGGACGTCCTTAGCGATTTCTTTAATAACGCTTTTAAAGTATTATTTATCGGTTCCGAAAAACAGGAAATTATTAACGTATAAAGCCAAAATATTCCCAATCTTAAGGTTAAAATAAATTATATTATCCGAAATTAACGGGCGGAAACTTAACTTCGCAAATATTCTTTTAATTTCTTTCTACTAAACAGTTTCAATTTATTTCAGGCCGTATAAGGGGTTTATTAAGTTGATAACTTTCTTAAGGGAAAACTGGTATTTTTATCTATCCTCCAAGTACGTATTCAAATACTTTTTTAATATAAAAAATTATTTTATATAAATATTTTCCTTTAAGTTTTTATTTAGGTACGTAGCGATAAAATCGATTTGGAAAATATGCCAACCCAAAAAGGTAGCTAAAACAATTAAAATCCTTTAAAGCATAGCTTTTATAATATTCGCTACGGTTTTATTATAATTTATTTCTTTTCGTTATATAAAGCCCTTTACGTAAATACGGGCCTTAAACTTATTTAGCTTTTTTATAAACGTATATTTTTTCCTTAATACTTATTTAGCATTAATAAGGTATCCGCGGGTACGGCCTTTATTAAAAGGTATAAAGTTAAAGGTTTTACGTAAAAAGTTTTCCTTAATTTTTATAAAAATTATTTTAAACCATATTTTTCGCTTTAAACCTTTTACAACTTTCTTTAAGGACGGACCGTTATCCGTTATTATAAATAATTTATAAATAGTAAATAACTTACTTAAATTAATGTTTTCCGAATCTTTAAATATACTATCGTATTTATCTTTTAACATATTAACCATTTATTAATATTCGTAAACGTTCCGGATAGCCCGTTTGGCGTTTCCGGAGTTATTAAAAAGAATTTCGTCGTTATTCGACAGGCTGAAATGGAAGGTATATAGGCCATAATTATCGCCCTTTTAAGTTAAAGCTAGCTTTAATTTACGTATTAATTTTAAAGCTTTATTTAAAGCCTTTAAGGTATATAATTTAGGAACCGTCTTTTTCGGACGCCTTTTTTTATATTTAACCTTTTTGATTTCCTTATCCGTATTATCCTTTAAAACGACGTTATGGTTCTTATTCTTTATTTTAATGCCTTATTTCTGACGGTATTTTAAACGTTTTTGCATTCATTACGAAAATAATCGGATAATATCTTTAAAGTTTAAAAATTACCTTAACTTTTTTAAATCTTTATAAACTGTAACATACGGCGTAATAAATATTTTGCCGCCTTTTAACAACCATATTTTATAATTATAAATCCTTTTATAACCTAGCAATATCCCTTTAACTTTTCGGGCCTTTAATTTCTTTAACCTAGCTTTATAATTCCTATTAATTAAGACCGTATATCTGCTACCGAAAATACGAAAGTAATTATTATTAAGCTTATGTAATTATTTTTTAAAATTAAATACTTTTTTAAAGCATTTAATTAACGTTATGCTATTTACCGGAAACTATTTAGTCCTATTAATTATATACGTTATAACCTTTATAACGAAATCCTAAAAATATATAAAAATCTTTATTTACGCGGAAGTTATACGCGCTTCGTTTTGCAGGAATTAAATGCCTTTTTCCGCAATTCCGTTTTGATATTGGTTATATGGGCTAGAAATTATTAGCTTAATACCCTTTATAACGTAAAAATTCTTAATAATTGTTTTGCCGAATTCCCTGCCGCGGTCCAGGCGTAAGGTTTACACTTTTTTACTTCGGCCTTTTATATCGAAAAAAACCGTTTTTAAACGCTTAATTATTCGTATAATATATGCATACAGGTTTTGCTAAACTTCGTCTTTAATTTTAAATAAATAATATTCTTTATAACGCGAAAGGTTATCTATAATAAAGCCGTAATAAGCCTTATTCTTAATATTAATAATTTTAACGAACCTTATATTATACCAAATAATCTTTTTTACGTATAACATTTATTTTTAAGGGTTTATAAATAATATCTTCCGTATTTTACCTTCGTTATACGTTATATAAAAAAATAATTCCATATTTCCGAGATTTATATTAATCCCCGTAAACCTTTTAATAATCCAAATTAATCGTTTAATATTAAGGTTACAAAGGTAAAAGTACTAAAAAATAAGTTTTTTTATAACTTCGTCCGTTATAAAAACCTTTCCATCCTTAAAAACGCTTATAAGCACTTATTTTAAATTATCGCCGTCTTCCTTACCGAATACTTCCCTTAACCCGTAACCTTATTATTAATTTTCGTTATTCGTAAACTCCGGGGCCTTAATAATAAGTTCCGGCTTTTTATAAAACTATAAAAAAAAAACCTTTCCGAAATACGTTAATCGTTATTAATTAAAACCTATTAAAGTTTACTAAGGTATCTTTATTTAAGTAACCTTCCTTTTTATAATATATTTATATAGAAAATACTTTTAAAAGGAAGCTATTAATATATAGCGTATACTTTATTAAAGCTTTATTAATTTTTTTTAAAAACCTTTTAAGGCCCATTTTATTATCTTAACGGAAATGGCTTATATTAACTTATTACCTATTATAATATAAATACCTTTGGACTTTATATTTAAGATAATATTCTTTTCGAAATCCTTAATATTATTCGTAATATTAACGTTCGCTTTTAAATCTTAAAGCAACTTGTTTTTATCGTTAATTATAAATAGATAAATATAAAAAAATATAACGCTTTTTATAACGGTTACTTTAAAGGTCTTAATTATTAAAGTTTTAACGTATTCGATTGTTATAACTTTAACGTATTTGATTATTATAACTACCTTTTCGACTGTTATTTTAGGGCATCCAGCTATTAAAAGCTTTGCAGTTAATTTTTGTAATATCTTATTATATTATTGCATCAGATTCCGAAGCTGCTGTTTATCGGCTTAGGCGTTAAATGTTCCTTTATTAAAGCGATACGCGTTCCTTAAGCCCTTAAAGATAAATTGCTTTTCGCCCTAACCACCGCCTTAGGTATCACGAAAGCTACTGTTTCGATTGTTATTACTATTATTACCTCCTTAATATTGGCCCTTTTTATTTTTCTTTCCTTTGCCGTTCTTTTCCTTTTGTAACTTAGGGCAATCCTTGGCTAGGTGCCCGTACTTGCCGCAATTAAAGTAAAGGGGGTTTCCGTTTTTGTTCCATGCGGGCTTGTTGTTTTTATTAATATTATTACCCTTGCTTTTGTTTTTTTAGGCGTCATAGAACTTCCCGTTTTTTTTTTTGTTGCCAGAATAATTATAAAATTCGTTATTAAAATCGTTAATCAATTACTGGGAGTAATCCGTTTAACGTAGTACTAATTACATCGTTTTATACCAGCTGCTAGCGCGGTTTTCCATAGCAGTAAGGAACATAGTGATATATTTTTCGGTCCCGAGCTTTATGTTATAACCTTTAACTTTCCGAAAAAGTTTCTAAAACTTGGTAATAAACTGTACTGGGTTTTTACCGTCGTATATAATCTTATTCAGCTTTTTTTAAAAGGACCCTTGCCTAGCTTTACCTATTACGGCGTAGGTTTTTTAAAGGGTCCTTAACATTTTCGTTCCTTTTTTAATACCTATAATTAACTTAAAGGGCGCCTTTTTGCAGGTTTTAATAATAGCCTTAGCGAGACGCAGTTGATTTAATTGCTTCAGCTTTATATTTTCCTTATAACTAATCTCGTTAAATGCAAAACGTAACGCGTTATTTTAAAGCTTTTAATTAACCTAACTAAGCAGGTAATTTTCCTTATTTAGCGTAAAATTAAAGCGCTTCCAGCGAAGCTTATTATTTCCATTATTGGACTTTTTTTTTAAACGTACATTTACCCCGTTAAAACTATCTAAACTGTTAGAGGAACCGGATAAATTATTAAAGGAATTATCACGTTTTTTGTTACGTTTTTTAAGGGAACCTAAGATAAGTTTAAAGATAAGGATAAAGTCGAAAAATTATCTAAATTATTAGGGTCGTCGCGTGCCATACTCTTTTCTTTAAATAGTTTTATTTTTTCATTTTTCGTTTTCTTAAAAAGGTCGGGTTTTTTAATGGACCACCTCCTAAACTTTATTTCGCCTTTTTTTAAGGGGTTGATTTCCTTTACGTCGCTTTCTTTTATTATAACGGAAATTTCTTTTAAACTATTCGCCCGTATTTCGGGTTAAACGCTTTACGATGCCTTGGGCGCTTTCGTTTATGCATTCGCATTCCGCGACTTGGTTAGTTAAAACCCGTCCAGGAACTAAATTATCATTTCGTTTAGTTGCATTATCGACTTTTTAATTTTTCGGTTTTGGAGCCTTAGCTTTCTGACCTTTTTTTCTACTTATAGGTATCTGTCTTTCCGTACTTTAACGTTCCGTTTAATGTTACTTAAATTACTATCTAGGGATATATAAAGCTTATTTAAATTTGATTCGGGATGCTATCTTTGGATAGGTAAGATTTTTGGCTTATTTGCTTTTAGTTGCTATTGCTAAGGTAGTAAGTTATCTTTTACTAAAGATGGCTTTTGTTTTTCCTTTGCCCTCCTTTATTATAGTACTTTTCGGGTAAAGGTATTCGCTAGGGAAAAGGGAAAGGGTTATTATTTTGCTTCTGGCTTTTTATAAGGACGAAGCCTTTATCGGATGGGTTGCTAACTATTGGTTCAGCAGGGAATTCTTTTAAGGTACGGCGTTGGCCTGATATCGTCAACTGTTACTTGACTTTCTTTTTAAATCGTTGGCTAAGCGGCTTTCTTTTGAACTTCTTGCTTTTTCTGATAATGACTTAACTGTTGCCGCTACCAGACTGCAATCAACCACTTCGTATGACGTACTAGGTTATTAATAACCAGAAGATGTTACCATGTCAGCAGTTACAGTGATCAAATGCAGGAATCTGGCGTAACTTTCATGCGTTGGTTCTATGTGTTCTAGGAAAGGACAAATCTAGTCCGTGGGCAATCGCCCTTACATACATGATTGTGTGACAAAGGATCGTCTGAGGACAAAGGGTGTCCCAGGCAGCACTCCTGCAGCCTGGGCCCACAAAGCCAGCCAGCAGGCAACACCTGTACGCACCAATTGCCGACAAAAACCGATTATTTCTTTATTTCTAATATTTCGAGCTGTAATTACTGCATTCGTCGCCAGCGTTTGGCTTATAACGTTCTAACTATAAACTCACTAACGAAATTGAGCGAAATGTACGATCGTTTAGAGAAAAAGTAACGAAAGGCAGAAGATACCTTAATTGCATATTAAAAGGCTGTCGAAAAGTGGATAAAAAAGATTATTAAGCGGATAAAGCGCTTACGTTTTTAGTAAGAAGTTTTTAAAAAAAGGTTATAGTTATTTTGAAAAAGGAATATGAGTTGAATTAAATAGAAAAATAAAAAAGGTTAAAGAAAAAATAGCGACGTATGGAAATAAAGCTAGTATAGCTTATTTCCGAGATAAACGCCATTACGGAAGCATTTACTTCATTTAACTGGAACGCCGCAGGTTTAGATTTAAGCGGGGGACTATTATCGCCTTCGACCTTAGCTGCGCTGGAAACGGTCGGTTAGAATTCTGCCGGTAGAACGTCTTAATTAAGTTTATCGCATACGTTAAGTAGTTGAATAGTTCTTAAGTGCTTTTTTCGTATCAGTCTTTTTCCTATTTAATTAGGTACTAGATTTTATTTTTGATTATTTTAAAATCCAGTATTTTTTTCGATTTCGTATTCGTTATCGTCTTTTTCCATTTCTAAGCTTGTTTTTAACGCGGTATTTTTAGGTGCTGGTTTAAGTAAGGAAATGTGAAAAACAAGGTATGTTTTCATTATTTTAGGTAATGACAGTCGATAGTTGATTTTGGAAATGATTTCGTTAATCTTAAACAGATCAAGTTTTTTGAAATTAAGCTTGTCGCTAAACCTTTTGGTCTTAATTTATGAGATCTTTAACGTCGCGTTTTATCTTTAGCATAATAGGTATATTTTATTTCTTTTAATAAAATTAATCCTCTAAGTTTCTGGGTTATAATATTTGGCCATTTTTTGCTCAAGAAACCGTAATTCGGTCTATAATCGAGCTTATATCGTCTTAATTTTTATCGTTATTATTTTTGCTCAAAGAGTTACGGTAGTGATTATAAAAATTTTATATATTAATTGCTTTAATCGGTAAGTTATTACTTTGTATACATATATAGTTATATAAGGGAATATGTTTATATTTTCGTTAATAAACGTATTATAAGTTATTTATGCTTATAGTAAAAGTTTTACCTAATTATTTGTTAGTAGTTAATATAGTTTCGAAAGTATTATTTTAAGGTTTGGTGTACCCGTTCCGTCTAACTATCTGTTTAGGAATAATAAGCTGTCGAGAACTTAAGTTTAGTACTTATTTATTTAAAGATGTTAATATTAAACTTGCCCGTAAAAAGTTTATCTTAGTTAAAAATAATCTTTTCTAGTATTCAGTATTTATTACAGTAATGTCGAATAAAAGTATAAGCTAGTTATTTTGGCGTTATAATTTCTTTAAAAGGTAAGAAATACTCATATTTGGTAAATCTGTTAATAATTACCCAGATTCCGTCGTATTCGACTTTAATAATTAGGTTTTTAAATAAAGGAAAGTTAGTAATAAATCCGAAGTTATAATATTCCATGCCTTATTAGGAATGTTAGTAAGTTATAACAGGCCGTAGGGCTTATGGCGTAATATCTCGGCTTTATTATAAATGTTATTAATTTTGATAACCTTTTTAATTATTCAGCGCAATTTTAGAAAGTTATACTTTTCCTGTAATCGTCGAGCTGTTTTAACAATTCTTTAATATTTATATAATAGGTTTTCGTAAAATTCTTTTACGAATTATTCCTGTTGGTTTCTGGGAACATATATCTTTTTATAGTATAATACTTGGTCTTTTAATTATCCTTTTAGTTGCTGAATCTTTGTCTTTTTTTCGTATCGTAAGAACCTTGAAACCGTATTAACAGTTCGGGGGTTGTTTTCTTTAAGATTTTGCATAATTATATAATGTTATTTTTGTTATACTGTAATATTTATATGTTTCGTTTGGAAGCCTTGAGATTATAATCGTTTTTGCAATTAAGAATATCCGCTTGGATAATTTTCTTTTCCTTTAATATGATATATTTTAAATTTAAACCTTCATACGAAAATTATTTAAGTTTTATATTGTTTATTTAGTTTTTATGCCTTTATGAATTATATAAAGTTTTTATAATTGCAATAAATATTAACGTACCACACCAGCTCCCCGCTTACACCAGCTCGCCGCTCGTTTTTTAACACTTCACGACAACAAACTTAAATAAGTCAACCATAACATATCAAATCAATTAAAATCAATCGGATTCTTTATCGCTAAACGTCTTTATAACTTCCTGACAAGTGCGCGCATTATGTCCAGGCTTGCCGTAGACGCGACATCGCCGTTCCCTCGTCTTAACCCTCTTACGACGACCACCTTTAACCGCTATTAGTTGCATTTTTTCACCACCCCCTTCCTTTTCGGCCAGAAGAGCTTATCCTTTTTGTATAATAAGTATCCCTCCTTCTTAAAAACGTTTATTTTTGGTCCTCCGACGCTTGCTTAAAATATGGTTCGTTTCGCGTAATTAGGCGGTTTTTTTTCGAAAAAAAGTAACTTCGTACAAAAATAATAAGTTACTTTTCGTTAAAAGATTAACCGATTCCACCATTTTTGTCGGCGAGCTACCCTGATAATTTTTAATCCTTTTTTGCAAATAACGTCCTTACTTAATTGCTTTATAAATATTTGTAAGGGTTTTCGCGGGAAGGGAAAGATTAAAACCGGCGGAGGTAAGCGGCGAGACCGTCGGTATAGGTATAACCGGAAGAACTTTTAATTCGGAAAAAACGTTATTAGGATTAAATAAAACAAATCTAGCTTTTATAAATCCGGATTTAATATTATCGGACGTTATGGCAGCTTTAAACGCGTCGTAAAAACCGGCAAGGAAATCTTTTTTCGCGATATAAGTATAATAACGTCGTATTAAACCTTCGATATAAAGCGAATAAACGCGTTTTAAAACGGAAAAACAAGAAACGTCGAAAGGTTAAAGCTAATGGAAAGAATACGCGGACATATAAAGCGTAATAATGCCGTTATTCGCGCAGTATTTTTCGAATTCGATCGAATAATAATTTTCGTGGCCGTCGAGGATAAGGAAACGTTTAGTTCCTTTCGTACGCGTTCGTATATGCTTATCAAAATGTTAAATTTATTTTAGACTTAATTCGTTTGTTATTTAATTATTAGGATTGGTACCGACTTTTTAATCGGTTGGCAATAAGTTATTGCGATACCAGGAATTAAGGTGGGTTTTTCCCGCCAAAATAATAAATGGCAATATAGCTTAACTTTGTAAATTAACAACCTATATAACTATAACCCATTCCCGATTACCTTATTACGCCTATCTAAGTTTTTTACGTTTTTCAGCATTTGTAATTACCATACCCGATGCCATAAAAAGCCTTATTAAGAAATCCGTCTCGTCGAAATTATAAATATCCTTTTTTGCGATGCCGTATTTTACGATTATAGCCCGAACGAGTTCGAATTACTTACGAAATACCTTTAGATTTTCGTATAATACTTTTTGATAATCGATTTTCCGATTTAAACGCATTTAAAGCTTTTCTTGCCGTTTAATAAATCTCGACGCCTAATTAACCCCGATACGTTTTATAATACGCTAAGTAAGTAATAAATTCGCCATATTTTCAATATGCTAAAGCCGGATAGGAAACGTTCGCGTATTTAGGTTAAGAATACGGTCGATAATCGCTTTTTTTTCGGTTAACGTTAATTTTCGTAAATTAAGGATAATGTCGGCTTGGGAAGCTATACCGTTGTATCGGTCTTTTAAGGTAGATTCGGAAACGTTATATATCGCATAAAAACGTTTATAACTAAGTTTCGGGTTCCGATTTTTAACCTAAACGGTTAGGTTTATTTTCGCTTTTTTTGTAAGCCGTTTTATGTTATTGGTGTTGAAAAATAAATGATTAAAACTATATGGTTGAAATGGTAAAAAAACGAGCGGCGAGCTGGTGTGAGCGGGGAGCTGGTGTGGTACGTTAAAGGGTTTTTTGGTTCCGTTAAAAAAGAGTTCCCATTTCTTAAAAGCGTTAATAATCGTTAATAGTTTCTTATTATAAATCGGGTATTTAAGTTCTATATTTTAGAATACATTCGAATAATAGGTTATTAGGTATTATTTTTCGTTCTGTTTTAATTATTTTAAGATGATATTTAGTACGTAATTTAGGGCGTCCGTTTTTTGGGCTTTTCTTTTTGTTTACATTAAGTAGTTTTATTATAGGTTTATTAATAATTGCGTCCTTTAAAATCTGGAATGCTTTTTTTATATCCTTTCGGAGCTTAAATTCTTTTCTTACATATTTTCTGGTAATAAGTTTTGTTAATAGTTTAACTATATCTTTATATCTCTTAAATAAGTTTTATATATAACTCGTAAATCCTAAGATTTATCGGATATCGGTAATGGTTATTTTATTAAAGATAGGCCAATTTTTGATTACTTTTATTTTAAAGCGTTAAATTTGAATTTGGCCGGCGGTAAATATATATTCTAGAAAGTTTAACTTCTGTATGTGCTATACGCTTTTGGCTGGATTAATTCGGATATTTATTTTATTCAGGGTTTTAAGTACTTAAGCTATATGCTTTTTATACTTTTTTAAAGTTTCGGAGTAAATGAGGATGTCGTCGAGGTATACAAATATAAATTTATCCAGAAACTTTCGTAATGTAATTATAACCAAACGTTAGAAACTAACGGGGGCATTAATAAATCCTATGGATATTATTCTTTATTTGTAAAGTTTATGTATTATTTCAAATGCCGGCTTTTATTTTTTCCTTTAGTTATTTTAATACGGTAATAACCGTTTCGAAAATCAAATGTAGTAATGTGACGGCTCAAGGGTTTAACTAATTATTAAACCTAGTCGTACGATTTATGTTGGCAGTACTCACCTTTCCTTTTATATTTTATCCGTACGTTTAAAGCTGTTAGTGCTTAAGCGTATATCATATTTAATTATTTAACTTTTAGCGCTTTAAGCGATATGGTTACTAGCTGAGCTAAAAACACTAAGGTTAAAATCTCGCGATCGTTGGCAACCACCCGCAATCGACGAAGATGAAAGCTCTTATTATATTACAGCAGTCAATTAGAGTTCTTGACGACTTGGCTTAATATACTTAACAGCCCGAGCTATTTACCCCTTTAATCTTCGTATAGTTATAGCGAAACAAAAGGAAAAAACCTGCTAATATTTAAACTTTTCCAGTAATAGATTTTACTAACGGAAAGGCCGTTAATCGACTTTAATCCGATATTGCGACTTTAATTATTACTTTCCGATGCGACGAAATAAAACGATAGGTTTAGGTTAAAAAAAATCATTAAGGACTTAGTTAAATGGTTAAATTCGTTCGTTGAAAACTACAAAAGTAATTATTAGACGGATCATAAGGTAAAAGCAAGATTTCTTATCGAAATATTTATAGGTTACCTTAATACGGCAGTTTTTTCGACCTTTAACGGGACGCTTTATGCCCTTATACGGCTATTAAGCTTGTAACTAACTAATTCGAAGACGAAAGATAAATAAGTTTCTGAAGTTAATATAGCCAAATCGGGGCATAGTTCGAACCTAAGTGGCGGTATAAAAGATTACCAAATCGATTACCAAAACTAACTTTATCGCATCCTAGTTTTTTACTAAAAAGGATAATAAAATTTTAATCCGTCTAAACGAAAAGCGGCGGGCCCATAAGGAATAGCCCTTTACGTTAAGGATTGCTATATATAAAAAAATTCAAAAACTTAAAACTACAGCTACCGGGTATCTCGAATATTACGCCTATAAATACGGGTTAATTTATTAGATTAATTACTAAATAAATCCGGCATATACCTTTCGAAGCGGACGTAAAATAACGCCTAAGCAAAATTACAAACGCCGATAGTATTTAAATGCCGGAATAATAACATACCTACGCGGTACCGAACGTACCGCATACTTTTCCGGATCATATTAACCCGGGATGCGTTATTAATACGTAAAACGTTATTTATAATAAGATTTACGTATAAACCAAATATCGGCCTATAAACTGCAAACCGTCGAGGTACGGGTTTAACCTTATAACTGGCCGCGGAACCTGGATAATATTTTTTAAACCTTAGTTAAATCCTTTATATTTTTCAATATTAAGAGGTAATCCAGAGTAATAACGAAACAATCTATAGCCGAGTTACATAATTTAATATATTAAAGGTATTGCATTAAAGGACGGTACTAACGGGCTACATAATATAATAATTACGAAAACAGGTTCAATTAATACCCGGAAGGCGAATGTAACGGGCTTTTTAAATGCGCGAATTATTAAGGTCCTTTTTAGGCAGAATACGAAAATTATGCGGCCGCCCTTAAGCGAATTAAGGGATAGCTGGTACGGCTAATGAAAAACGAATTAAAAAACGTCCGGAAAGCGAGAGCTAAAAGATATAAGGAGGAAAATATTTTACCAGGATAGGGATAGACTACAGAAGACGGGAAACTACCTTAACCTATAGTAAAAGAATCCAATAAATTGCAACCAAGTTAGGCAGCTAGCGGTAAAAAGAGGACCTATAACAAAACGACCTTTATAAGGTTTAGGCTTATTTATATATCTTTAAAAACATATAGCTCCAGATTAGGCCCGATTACGGCGTCGAAATTAACGGATATCGAAAATAATAATAACGTTAAAATATCCATTAAAATGGTTATACAAAACCATTTATCCCGTTTTAAGGTACGAAGTATTACGATAATTAATATAATTTATATTTACGCCTAGCTATAAAAATTAAAATAACGAATACCTTAATAACCCTTTTCGTATAATGACGGAAGATAAATAGGAATAAGGGCGCCAGAGATGCCGTACGGATAAACGCGAATTACCGAAATTACGTACCTTATATATAACCTGGTATAATATTTATAATACCTTAATATTATATATTACTTTATTAAAGTTATACTAGGTTTGAAGTATAAATATAATCCAAATTTAAAAACTATAGGTAAAGGAAATACGAAAATATAAAACTATCCGAAATTTAGCTTTTACGTATTAATAAATAACTGGACGAACGAAAAAAAAAGACCCCGTATTATAACTTCCATTAAAAAAGGATGCCATTTGGCGGTATAATAACGACGAATGGTTTACTTTCGAAACTTGTTATAATTAAACGTTAATAGGTACCGTATATTTAATACGTACCGAAAATTCCGTACGGACGTAACGGTTAATTACGTTACTAGCTTGGTACCGCCGGATAGTTACTTAATAAAAGGTAATTAAAATATATAATATTTTTATTTCCAATTAAAAATTAAACGGAAAAATAAAGGAAAAAATATCGTATAATAGCTTAATATTAACGAGATGGTTTATATAAGCATATCCGGTAAGCCTACTCATAAAGCGGGGTACATATTAAATTTTATCTTTTTTAATACCCTTTTTACCAAGATTTCCGTATATAACGAATTTAATTCCGGATCGGATTATTTTACGTTTTTAATAATTATCCCGGGTAAAAGTAAAAAAAACTAAAAGTAATACCGATTCCGAGTATTGAAATCGAACTTAAAAAGGTTTGCAGACCTGATCGTAACGGGCGTAATTTCCTTGCCGAAAACGGGCCCGGTAGCCTCGCCGGAAGAGCTGGATTCCCGGGTAAAAGTTATTATTTCGGTTTTCCAGTCAGCGATAGAAGCAATAGGCAAGCCGGTAATGGACCGAGGATGCCGGGCGCCATAATGGACGTAAAATTGCCAAAATGCTTACCGCGCCTATAAGGATTCGGAAATATATAGATAACGTACGGATTAGGGTAACCCGGATCGAAGTTATTCGGACGAATATCGGTTATTTTTATCGGTTATTCGCAAGGCCAAAAGAAATTACTGGCAAAAGGTTACTAGGATAGCTTTTACGGACGATAAACTTCACAAAGTTATCAACTGATATAAGTTCAAGTTTAGGTTAAAGTTTTTAACCGTTACGGATGGAAAATAAAGTAATAAAAAATACGCTTAATAAAGTTAAAGCTTTGCGTACGGAAATCCTGGAACGATTTTTAGCAAACGACCTAGATTACGACCTTTTAGAAAACATAAACTAACGAAACGTTTACTTACTTTAGGATATTACGGTAACATTTAAGGAAGCCGAAGCCCATATTATAGGGGTATTAAGTACCTTATTTGGGATAAACGGCATCACGGTCAAACTTTTAAAGGTTAGCTGGAAGTCGGTTAAGTGATACGTTAAGGATGTTTTTAAAAATGCGTTACGACTTGCATATTTCCCGGCCGTTTAGCGGAACGCCGAGGTATCGATAATATCCAAGGTAAGGAAAAGGAATAAGGAGTCGCCGAGGTTTTGGCGGCTTATAGCTTTATTTTCCTGCCTTAATAAAAGGCTAAAAAGGGTGATAATAAAGCGGCTAGCGTAAATGGCTCTAACGAATTACATCCTTAACTTATAATACGGTAAGGCGTTACCTAAACGATTAACGATAAATTTGGTAACGTCTTTGGTATATAACGCAAAATAGGTATTCGTAATTAAACGAAAGGTTTCCATGATTACGATAGACGTATAAAAAGCGTTTGATGCCTTATTATAAAAACGCCTATTGGAAAAAATAAAACGTTAAGGCTAGCCGCTGCCAGTGTTCCGTTTTACGAAATTTTTCCTATCGGATAGGAAAATCCAGGTACGGCTTAAATCCAAAACGACGGGCTATAACCGGGTCCGATACGGTATACCTTAAGGTTCTTTACTTTCCCTGGTATTATATATATTATACTTTATAATGCTTTTGTAATAAAACCGGATTTTAAAATTCGGTTATACTAACGACCTATATTCATACAAAACGTTTAAGATACTTAATAAAAACGTATAACTTTCAATTCGGGACGTATAATAAATATTATAATAAATTAAAAAAAACCGGGTTTATTTCGCTTTAAAAAAATGCGAGCTATTATACATTATTAAAATACGAGAGAAATACGACCCGTCGGTGGTAGTCGACGACAACTTTATAATCCACTTGGTAAAGAAACCGGAGGATAATAATAAGGCGTTAATAATTAAGTAACTTAAGGTATAGTTCGATAGGAAGTTAACATTTACACGGTACGTTTCAAAAAAAAAAGGTAAAATAATATAACTGGCTTAATATATACGATACTTAACGAATACGAACTACGGGACCCCGGCGTCCGGATTACGGAAAATTATAATTACGTATATTATTTGTACGGTATTATATGGCGGGGAGGAGTAATACGGAAAATGTACTAAGTAAGTAAAAAAGAATAAAGTTAGGATTAAGGTAAGCTGATACATAGGAAAAGTTTAACCGGTTTTTACCTTAATTATTAAAGTTACCCTGTTAATATAAAGAATAACACTTACGGACGTTTTATATCGTAATTCGGGATTGTCGACGGCATAAGTAACCCTAAACTTCGTATTATGAAGATTTGCGTATAGGTTCCGAACTGCTGACAAAAAGTACGCCTTAACCTAAAAAACCGAATTAATTAAAACTATTAAGAAACGCGGGGTAAAAGGTTTGCAAAATCTTAAAACCAAGGTATAAGTAACGGCAAAAATATTACTAGCCGTATAATGACCTATCCTAATCCCTTTGAGGTATTTACCTGGTTGGAAAAAGGACCTTATATAAGGATTTACTAAAAAGTAAGTTATAGCAGCTTTCGAGGCTTAATATGCAGCTTTGCTACCGGCGGACGTTATCGTTTTTTCGGACGGCTTACATGATAAAACGGAAATCGGTTACGGTTTTACGGTTTACTAAAATAAGTAACTTCTCGCTACGGAATGCGAACGCCTAAACTGTTGCTTTATTATTTTCGATACGAAAATGGTAAAAATTTGAAAAGGATTAAAGTACGTTATTATGGGATTACTGGAAATCAACCGGAAGCGAATATGAGTTTACTTAAATAATACAGGAATGATTTAAAGGTTCAAAGCGAATGCTATTATATCCTTATAATAAGCATACTTAAAATTTTACGTAGTAACAAATACGCATAACGTCGGAGTACGTTAGAATTCGGGATACTACGGCGTAAAAGGAAACGAACTAGCGGATAAGTTAACAAAAACGGGTTTAAAACTAAAAAACGTTAATAATAACTATATAGTTATAACTTACGAGATTAAATTTAAAGTAAAATTATCAAATAAAGCATAATAAACAACGTAATAAAAAGGAGCTTTTATTAAATTTTTATAACGTTACAGGGTTTAAAAATTAAAGTATTATTTACGTTAATTTAATAAATCAAAACATTTTAACGAAGCCGGCCTTTATCATTATCTGGCGTTTGGTACGGGGCATAAAAGCTTTATTTGGTACTACCGGAAATTTAAGTACGACGATGCCAAATTATATTGCAATTATGGTAAATTTAAAGTACCCGAATATTTGGTTTATTATAAAAAAGCGGACGCCTTTTTCGAAAATTAGCTATTAAAGCCGAAAACGCGTCCATACAAACCTAAAAATAAAGTTCGTTATTTAAAACAGCTTATAAATAACCTAATCGCTTTTAGGGATTATATCGGGGTTACGGGGTTTTACGGGGATATTTATACGCAAAAGGACCGGAACGGGACTATACTAAAGCCGTTATCGGATATCGCTTTAAACGGAATAATTATCTTATAATAACGAAAGTTACTTAAAGCCCTGGTGATTTTCTTTAAATTAAATATAAGGAATTCGATTAATACTTTTAGGCGTTTTTAAAGAAGTTAGAAACGACGGGAAAAAAGGATGATTTTACACTTATTAATGCGCCTAGGCGTATAATACATGGCAGATGGCCAATTGAAATACCCAATTATCATGACTATAATTTAGGCTTTAACCTTCGAAAACTCCCGTTAAAGGAAGGGGGAAAACGTTAGGCATTACCTTCGCATGGAAAAAGGAGAATATAGCTTGATGCGTTGGAAACGGCAACGCGTTTACGAATGAGAACTGTTAAATAGCCTTATATTTGTAAATAAGTTAGTTAAAGATAACTTTACCTAATTTAGCACGCCCTATATGCCCTAAGAGAGGCTTTGGGACAGCCGCTATGTAGCTTAACCCCGCGGCGTTAAATATTATAAAAAAAATGTTAGCAGTAATGCTATGGGAAACTGAACAAGAGGTATGCGATAGTTACGTCTGGTAATAGCAGATTATTAAAGGTAATTTGAGTAACCAAGTTGCATTATAAGTTGGTGATCTATCTAAACTATAGAGGATAATAAGCGTATATATCCCATCTTAGATATTTCTGGATGTATTAAATTTATCCTTATTTATGTCGTGGAAGTGCATAGATCCGTTTGGATGTATTAAATCCATTTCTATTCATATTACGTAATCTTTTCCGGTCGGTAGTTATCTAAGTTTAATCGCGACCGTGTGTCGAAGCTAGTAAGGTGTTAGTTCGTAATACGATTTTTTCCCTCCAGGACTTTTGCTTTTAAAGATTTTCAAAATTGGTAAGTTTTTCCTTTTTTACATCCATTATACCCAAGGGAATTATTAAAAGAGTTACTAAGCCGCGATAGCGTTTTGATTAAAAAAAAGCGTAAGAAATTATTTTCCGGTATTCAGGATTTTCGTTTTAAAGCTATGCCTTCTTTTACGTGTTTCGTTCGGGAAAAAAATGTATTATGGCGGAGAACGTAATTCGTTATCAAAATTGCGTCCTCCATAAACGGGATTACGATGGTTCGGACATCCCGATTAACCTTTTGCATAACATTTCGCGGGAAAGAAACGGTTAAAACGTAAGGAGGCTTTTACCGAAAAGCGTTTTTTTTAATCGTGAAAGGAAATAAACGAGACTTTAAAACGTATAAGTAAAGCCATAGTTCGTTTACGGCGGTTGCGTTAATAGCAAGTGTTCCTTCGTACTAAAGGTGTCGAAATGATTAATCATAAGCTATAATTATTAGATAAATTAAAGAAGTAAGAAAAGGTTAAAGTAAAGGTTGCTGCGTAGGTTGTTTAGGCTGTAGGGGTAGCGAGTTTATCTGGTCCTGAAAATACTAACTGGTTATTCTCGGCAGACCCGGGTTAAGAAGTTATTTTAAACGCTGCCGGTTTTGCTGGGGAAAACTTTTTAATAGGCGTTAAGCGTTCATAAGATTTTTTGGCAGGCTTTCAAGTATTTTCGGAATTTGGGTAATTTTTCTATTTAATTAGGTATTAAGTAAGTCCATATTTTTTTATATGTTTAAAATCTCTTTTGCCTCGTATGTTGGTACATATCTTTCTGTTCTTTTTAAACCCAGTACTAATTTTAATAATGTCCGCTGCTGATTCGAACTAGGAAACCTAAAAAATTGGATAAAGTTTAACTTTTAGTGGTAATTTTAATTTATAATTGTTTTTTGAGATTTTCTTAACAATCTTATATAGGCCGATATATTTAAAGCTAAGTTCTTTTATTTGGTTGCTTGGTTTGGATATTTTTAGTAGCTAGGTAAATCGTCTTTCTCTCTTAAAGGTTAACCCTTTTAACATTTTTTAGTTGTAATATTTCTTTATCTGGTTACGTACGAATTCAAGTTTTGTTTCTATTTTTGCGTATAATTGTTTAGGTTGTTTTAATATAAGAATTGCTTTAACGTTAACTGGTTCTTTGCGTGTATTTTTATAGACTTTTGATGTAAAACCGAAATTAACGTTTGCTGGAGTTATTCTAATGCTTCCGTGGTAATTAATATTGTAAGCTAGTTAGACGATACGTAAAATTTGAACCTAGTTGCTTTATTCGTAATTAATACAACATCGAAAGTAAATTTTTAATGTTTAGTTAATTCTTTCTAGTTATCCGTTTATTTGGGGTTTAAAAACGCTGCATAGTATATAATTTAGGCTTAATTATGATATAAGTTCCTGCGAAAACTTTAAAATAAATGTTCTCCTTTTATTTAAAATAATTTCCGTTAGTAATTCGTATACTCCTAAGACGTATTTTTAAAAAATGTAGGCCATTTATTTTACGTCCGTATTGGCGTTATATGGTAAAAAATAAGAGGATTCAATAAATTGGTTAACGATTATAAAGATGCTATCGTAATATATACCCGTAGCTGAGTTTTTTAATAACAAAAGTTTAATAATAAAATCGAAAGTAATTAAATCTTATGGTTGCTTTGTAATTAATAATAGCTATAGTTTTCCGTATGGTTTATGTCGTCGAGCGTTTGCCTTATTGCAGATATGGCATTATTATCGTATTTTTAGTATTATTAATTTCATTTTAGAGACATAATAAGTACGTTATAATCGTTTTAAGGTTTTGTAAATCCCTAAATGTCCGTATAATTAATATTCGTATATATTTCGTCCTAATATTTTCTGATATGCTTTTAGGATTTATATCTTATTTTTTAGTTCTTCAGTAGGTTGCTATTATATTTTTAAATCTTTTAATATAAATCGGGGGGTATTATTTTAATTATTGCTATTTATCGTAATTGTATATATCCTTTTAACGTGGTATCGAAGATTTGGTAATTAACATTGAATATTATTTTTCTAGGTCCGGTTTTCGATTAAGTGCGTTTGTTTTGCCGTTTTTTAATCTCTTTTAGTGGATAATAACGAAGTCGTATGTTGCTAATTTTTCGGTATAACGTAGTTATCGTTCTGTTAATTCTTTGATAATAATAAAGCGGGTAAAGTTTTTATAGTCGGTATATACCTTAATCTGGTAAAGGTTTCCTTTAAGATAATATTTAAATTCTCGGAAAGCTTTAACGATAGTCATAAAACCTTTATCAGAAATGGCGTAGTTTAATTTTATTCCCTCTAATTTATAAAAGTAAAAGGCGATAGGGGATAAGTTACCTTAATCGTTTCGGTATCTTGATATTACGCTTAAAGCTTAATCGGAAGCGTCGGTTTTAAGTTTATTTCGGCGGTTTGGGTCGTATATAATTAATACGAATTCGTTAATAATCGCGTTTTTGATTTTTTAAAAGCGGTTTTTATTTTTGTTATTTAAAGGAACTTATTCCCTTCTTTTTATTAAGTTAGATACTAATATAGCTATTTTATTAAAGTTTCGAATAAACCTTTTATAATAGTTAGCAAATCCGAAGAAGGTTTGTACTTTTTTGATTATAATAGGCGTTTTTTACTCCTGTATTACAGCGATCTTTTTAGAGTTTATTTTAATGCATTTTAAGGTGATAATATATCTTAGAAATTCTACCTTTTAGGTATGAAATTGGTTTTTTTCCGTATTAATTAATAAGTTGGCGTTTTGTAAGGTTTAAAGGATTGTATGAACGTATTTTATATATTTTCTTTTATTTTTCGAGTTAATGAGAATGTCGTCGAGGTAATAAATAACGAAAATGTTTAAGTATTCCTTAAGTATATGGTCGATTAATCGCTGAAAGGTTGTTAATACGTTCGTAAGTCCGAAAGGTATAACGAGGTACTTAAAAAGTCCGTATTCTATTTTAAAGGCTATTTCATATTCGTGTCTTAACTTAATACGGATTTAATTATATCTTTTTTCAAGATTTAGGCTTATAAATTAATTCGTTTCGTAAAAGCGGTTTTTTATTGTGTTCATTAAGGCTAATAATGTTTTACTTTTAACCGTAATGTCGTTTAATCGTTTGTAGTTGATAATTACACGTAATTTTCCGTCTTACTTTAGATATAAAGAATATAAGGTATTCAGTTAATAAACTGGAACGTTATATATAATTCTTCCGAAGTTTATTTTTAAGGTATTTACGTAATGCTTATTGTTTTGTTTTATTAAGGTTGTAAATTAGATAAAACCTGGTCTATATTCCTTTTTTAAGGATTATTTGATAATTTTATTCATTTTGTTCTAATACTTTCGTTTCTAGTTTCTTTCGAAATAGTCGTTTATATCTATAATATTATGGGGATACGTTGGCTTTAATCTTTGGCTTTAAGGGTTGATGTTGTAGGTGATCGTTTATCTTTCGTAATTTAGTTTTCATAGTAACGATGATGCGTCGTATTTTTTTATAGTACACTTGTGTTTTCTTATGTTTTGGTCTTATAAGTGGTAAGGCTTTTATCGTATTCTTATGCCTGCATTTGTTGTTATTTTCGATCGAATATTAAGATCCTTTTGTATCCTATTTTTTTTATCGAAAGGACATGAAATGAATTTTACCCGGCTAATTACTTAATCGATTAAAGGGTTATATTAGTATAGTTATGGTTTCCCTAAGATTATATTTTAATTTCTTATTAAAGTAATACCGAAGTTTATTATTAGGTTTCGTCCGTTAACGAAAATTTCGAAGTAATTAATCTTGCGAGTGATCTTTCTGTTATCGGAAGTAAATACCTGACTTTTTGTGTTCTTAACGATACAAGGTTTCATCTTTTTTTATAGTAATCGAAATCGATTAATTATATCCGGCGTAATATAATTACCTTTTTTTATTCCGTAATCTATAAATGCGGTAAACCAGTATATTTTAATTCGTACTTATAAAGTGATAAGGCTGTTTTCGCTCTTTATCGTCGCGTTTAAAGTGTTTTTGGGAGGTTCCTGTTAGCTTTTTCGGGTTTTATCATTTTGCGGCTTTTTTATGGGTGGCGTCCGTTTTTTAACTCATTTTTTAACGCCTTAATGCGTTTTTAATTTTATTAATTAAGGGTCTATAATTGCTTTAACTATTTTTCCTGTCGGCGTAAGGTAACTTCAAGTAAAATGAATGTCGTTTAAAAGCTTTTTCTGCTAATATATTCTGGTTCGGGATCTTTTTGTCCCTTTTGTCGTGCTTGGAATTAGGCGGCGTATTGTCTTATATTTTTATTCTTTTCTAAATTTTATTTTTAATTTTTCGTTGCTTATTTACGTCGTTTGTAAAGGTTATTCGGAAGTTTAGGTTAGTAATTACTTTTAAAGATGCTTTTATAATGGTTTGGTAGATTTGTTTTCTTTTATTTTAGGGTCGTATTATCCGAAATGGCATTTGGGGTTTCCGTTAAGGCAGCTCTTCTTTTCGGGCTAATTGGTTATTGCCGTAGTAATGTTAACGGTATCCTTTAAGGTATATGTCTTTAGGTATTGATACTATCGTTGATTCCTAAGATCTTTTCCTATTTGATTATGAAAATTAAATCCTTAATGGTATATCTACGTAAGTCGTTTTTCGATACACCGTTATTTTTTTCCATATGTTTAAAGTAATGAACGCCTTTGTATTAAATAGTATAAAGTTTCCCATATCGGTCCGGCTATCTTGGTAGCAGGTTTTCGTCCTAACCTTCGTATTCTTTAATCTATAAGTTTAATTTTAATTGTTTATACCGTTGTCGCCGTTGTTTCAGGAAACGGGAAAGTAATTTGTCTTTTATAAGTTCCTTTCATTTCTCGTATTCTTTTAACTATTGAGTTATTATAGGTTCTATAGTAAGGGCTTGATATTCTTGACTTATTGCCTCAAATATCTCTTTTTGCTTTTTATAATTCCTATTGCACTTCCTTAAAAGGATCGTAATTATTTTTAATTCTAATTATATTAATTAAGTTATTATTATTATTTTAAAACGGTTCTTAGTAAATTAGCGTTTAGGTGTTTTGTCGTGGTTTTTTAGGTGCTTTATATTGGTAGGCCTTATATTTTATCTTATTACAGTTAAAGCATTTAATAATGCGAGGGTTACGTTATTAAATTGCTTTTAGTTTTATGGGTCCTGGTATCCTTTTATAAGAAGTAAAAGCTATAATTCTTCTTTTCTGATAGTTACTTTTCGAATATCCGGGCTTCGGAAAATAATAACTTTTTTTCCTGTATTTAACGCTTATATTATCGGTTGTTAATTTTAATTACTTCGTTAACATATTCGTCGAGAATAAGTGGTTTTTTAATACGTATTCCTTTATCTTTAACCGGTTTTTAGGCCTTTATAAAAGGTATTTATTATGATTTTATCGTTAGTCTATCTAGTACGCGATAAGGTTTGCTTAAATAATGCCGCGTATTTTGATACGGGGTTTTTCTAAATGAGTTAAAGAATTTTTTGTCCGGCTTTTCGCTTTTCGTTAAGGTTTCCGTATATATTTCGGACTTTTTGTTTAAAGGTGGTATAATATTTGAACAATTTGTTAGTATTTTTCTTTCGGTCGTCTTTTGCATTTTTTAAGTAATCCCCTAAGGTAGGTTCGAACCATTTTAAGGCATTTCTTTTAAGGCTTCCGGTAATGGTAATAATCTTGTCGGCTTTGTTCACTAAGGAGTTCCGATAAAAATGGAGGTAAGATTTAAGTTAAGTCAGAAAGGGTTATATATTTCCGGTACTATCAAGATCTTTTAAAGCTTTAATCTTTTGCTTAGGTCCCGTTGTAAGTTATACCTTAACCCAACTTTCGAATTGCTAGTTCGCTTTTTCGACTTCGTAGATTTTTTGTATTATGGCGATTACAGCATCTTTTAACTCCTTAAAAGGAAATTCCCTAATTAAGGATTACTAGTTGATAGATATGGTATCGGAATATTATTTAAAGTTTAACGGCATTATTAAATAAGAGCTTATAACGTATAACGGCTAAGGGGTTTAATTAATTATTAAACCTAATCGTACGGTTTATCTAGGTAATAATACTGTACGAAACTAAATAAAAGGTATGGGATAATATAACGGCTAAGGGGTTTAACCAACTATTAAACCTAGTCGTACGGTTTATGTCCGCAGTAATGTTGTAGAAAACTAAGCAATAAGGTAAATAATAATTACGTCTGGTAATAACAGATTATCAAAGGTAATCTAAGTAACCAAGTTATATTATACGCTAAAGCTATCTAAATTATAGTAATAACGAACGTATATATACTTTTTATGGTTAAGTATAATCGAACCGATCCCGTTGGACCAGTTTTCCGAAATCGAATATGGTCGAATCGATCTCGTTCGACCATTTTTTCGGAATCGAATGTAATCGAACCGATCCCGTTCAACCATCCTTAATTACGTAACGACATAAGAAAAATTAACCTATTTTTGCTTTAACCGTTTTTATGCGTACCAAGTATGTTAAGTTATAATACGATTTTCTTCCTTTAAAATCTTTATCTTAAAAATTAAATTATTTATATTTTTATGAAATAAATGGAACTTTCTTTTTTTCATCATTTTCTTTTTACTATTAACATTATATTAGTCGTATTTCGAAAAGTAAAAAAAACAAATTATAAGATCTTAATCCGAATCGTTATACAAATCTCTTTCGCTTTATCCATAAATTTGGCGTAAATATACCACGTTATTCCGCCTGTTTTCGTACTAACCGTCCTCAGTATATCGTCGCACAAAGTAAGGCTCGTTATAGTTTTTGTATAAAAAAGAAATATACTTCCTGCGACTTCGGGACAGTGAATTCTTAAGCCATATCTCGTATTTCTCGTAAAAAGGATAAGATTAAACGAAAAAAAGGGACAGTTAAAGCGTTATTTTTTAAGGCGCTTACCCGCCTATAACGTCTTTGTAAATAAGAAAAACTTTACGAAAAGATGCTGTTAAAATAATTCATCGTAATATTAAATATTTGGATAAAGTGGAGGGGCAGAAACAGGTTAAGGTAAAGGCTAATACGCAGGTCGTTCAGGTTACGGGGGTGCCCGATTGGTCTAATCCGGGAGCCATTAATTGGTCATTTTCGACAGATCCGAACTAGGAAGTTACTTTAAATGCTTTCGATAGTATTAGTAGAAATTCCTTAAAAGGCGTTAGGCATTTATAAGGTTTTTGGCGGGTTCCTAGGTATTTTCGAAATTTAGGTAGTTTTCCACTTAACCAGGTATTCGGTAAATACGTTTTCTTGGCGTATATTTAAGATCTTCTTTATTTCGTATATTAGTACATCTTTTTCCCCCTTTTTTCGTATCTTATATTAACTTTAATAATATCTGCTGCTAATTCGAATAAAAAAACGTAAGAAATTAGATAAAGTTTAACTTCAAGTAATAATTCTAATTAATAATTAATTTCTGAAATTCTTTTAATAATTTTATATAATCTGATAACGTGCCACACAAGTGAGTCGGCCATACAAGCGAGTCGGCCGGTTTTTGGAACTCCTTAGTAATAGATTTATATAAATCAATTACAACATATCGAATCGATTAAAATCAATTAGATTCTTCATCACTAGACGTCTTTATAACTTCCTAATAAATGCGCGTATTATGTCCAGGCTTGCCGTAGACGCGATATCGCCGTTTTTTCGTTTTAACCTTTTTATAACGACCACCTTTAACCGTTATTGGCTGTATTTCTTTACCACCCTTTTCCTTTTCGGCTAGAAAAGCTTGTCCTTTTTGTATAGTAAATGTCTCTCCTTCTTAAAAACGCTTATTTTTGGTCCTCCGACGTTTGCTTAAAATATAGTTCGTTTCGCGTAATTAGGTATTTTCTTTCCGAAAAAAAGTAACTTCGTATAAAAGTAACAAGTTACTTTTTGTTAAGAGATTTACCGATTCGACCATTTTTATTAGCGAGCTACCCTAATAATTCTAATCTTTTTTTATAAGTAACGTTTTTATTTCGTTATTTTACGGATATCTTTAAGGGTTTTTGCGGAAAGGGAAAAATTAAAACCGGCGGAGGTCAGCGGCGAAACCGTTAATATAGGTATAACCGGAGGAACTTTTAATTCGGAAAGAACGTTATTAAGATCGAATAAAATAAATCCAGCTTTTACAAATCCGAATTTAATATTATTAAACGTTATAGCGGTTTTAAACGCGTTATAAAAACCGGCGAGGAAATTTTCTTTCGCGATATAGGTATGATAGCGTTATATTAAACTTTCGATATAAAGCGAATAAATACGCTCTAAAACGGAAAAATAAGAAAGGTCGAAAGGTTAAAGCCGATAAAAGGAATGAGTTGGTATGCAAAAAGTAATAATATTATTATTCGCGTAATACTTTTCGAATTCGATTAAATAATAACTTTCGGAACCTTTAAAAATAAGGAAACATTTAATTCCTTTCGTACCCGTTTGTATATATTCATCGAAATATTAAATCTATTTTAAACCTAATTCGTTTATTATTTAACCATTAAAACTAATATTAACCTTTAATCGGTTGATAATAAATTATCGCGATATTAAACATTAAGGTAAGTTCTTTCCGTTAATATAAATATAACGGTATAGCTTAATTTTGCGAATTAATAACTTGGATAATTATAATTTATTTCCGTTTTTTTATTAGGCCTATTTAAGTTTTTTACGTTTTTCAGCAGTTATAATTTCCGTACCGGATGCTATCAAAAGCCCCATTAAAAAGCCCGTTTCGTCGAAGTTGTAAATATCCTTTTCTGCGATACCGTATTTTGCGATTATAGCCCCAACAAGTTCGAATCACTTGCGAAATACCTCTAGATCTTCGCACCGTATCCTTTAATAATCGATCTTCCGATTTAAACGCGTTTTAAGTTTTTCTTGCCGTCTAACAAAGTTCGACGCCCAGTTAACCCCGACGCGCGTCGTAACGCGTTAGGTTAATAATAAATTCGCTATATCTTCAACGTATTAAAGCCGGACAGGAAACGCCCGCGCATTTAGGTTAAGGACCTTTTCGACAATAGATTTCTTTTCGGTCGGCGTTAATTTCCGCGAATTGGGGATAATGTCGGTTCGGGCGCGTTTGCCGTTATATCGGTCCTTTAAAGTAGATTCGGGGACGTCATAAATAGAATAAAGCTTTTTAAAACTTAGCTTCGGGTTTCGTTTTTTAGCCTGGATGGTTAAGTTCATCCTAGCTTCTTTTATAAGACGTTCCATGTTATTAGTATTAAGAAATTGGTAATTGAAGTTAAAAGGTTAAAAGGTTAAGGAAACCGGCCGACTCGCTTATGTAGCCAACTCGCTTATGTGGTACGTTATATTTAAAGTTAAGGTTTTTATTTAATCGTTCAGTTTAAATGTTTTTCATAATTAGATAAACCATTTCCTTTTCTTAAAAAATTAATCCCTTTAGCCTTTTTTAGTTATAATACTTTTTTATTTAATTACGTATGAATTCAAGTTCCGTTTTTATTTATACGTATAATTACTTCAGTTATTTTAATATAAGAATTGTTTTAACGTTAATTAATTCTTCGCGTATGTCCTTATAAACCTTTTGTGTAAAACTAAAGTTAGCGTTGGCTAAAGCTATCTTAATTCTTTCGTAATAACTAATATTACAAGTGAATTAAGCGATAAGTAGCTTTTAAGTTTAATCTTTTTGTTTATAATTAATATAATATCGTAAATACGTTTCTAGTATTTAGTTAGTTGTCTTTATTTATATGTTTATCTAAGGTTTAAACGCGTTAAATAATTTATAACTTAAGCTTAATTATACTATAAATTGTTACGAAAGTTTTAAAGTAAATATCGTTTCTTTATCCGATATAATTTCCGTTAATAATCCGTGTATTCTTAAGATATATCTTAAAAAGATATAAACCATTTATTCTGCGTTTAAATCCTCGTTATATAATAAGAAATGGGGGAATTTAGTAAATCGGTTAACGATTATAAAGATATTATCGTAATATATACCCGTAACTAGGTCTTTTAATATTGGGAATTTAATAATAAAATCGAAAGTAACTAAATCCCATAGTCGCTTTACGACTGGTAATAACTGTAATTGTCCGTATGGTTTGTGTCGTCGAGTTTTTGCCTTATTATACATATAGCATTATTACCGTATTTCTTTTTTACTATTAATTTTATTCTAGAAAAGTAATAAATACGTTATAATCGTTATAAGGTTTTATAAATCCCTGGGTATCTATATAACTAATATTCGTATATATCTCGTACTAATATTTCTTAATATTCTTTTAAAACTTATATTTTTTTATTCTTTAATCCTTAGGTAAATTTTTATTATATTCTTAAACTTTCTGGTATAGGTTAAAAGATGCTGCTTTAATCGTTGCTATCTATCGTAATTACAGGTATCCTTCTGGTATGGTATTAAAAACCTGGTAATTAACCTTAATTACCTTTTCTGCGAAGTCCGGTCTTTAACTAAATATATCTACTTTACCGTTTTTTAATCCCTTTTAGTAAATAATAACAAAGTCGTATTCTGTTAGTTCTTCGGCGTAACTTAGTTATCGTCCTATAAGTTCTCTAGTAATAATAAAGCAAATAAGGTTTTTATAATCGATATACACCTTAACTTAATAAACGTTTCCCTTAAGATAATATTTAAATTCTCGGAAAGCTTTAACGATAGCTATAAATTCTTTATCAAAAATATCATAATTTAATTCTGCTTCTTTTAACTCATAAAAATAAAAGGCGATAAAATGTAAGTTATTTTAATTATCGTAATATCCGGCTATTATGCCCAAAACGTAAGCCGAAACGTCGGTTTCAAGCTTAACTAAACGGCTTAAGTCGTACATAATTAATATTGGCTTATTAATAATCGCATTTTAATTTCTTAAAAGGAGTTTTGTTTTCGTTATCTAAAAAACCTATTTCCTTTTTTCGTTAAGTTAAATAATAACGTAACTATTTTGCTAAAGTTTCGAATAAACTTTCTGTAATAATTTACGACTCCGAAAAAGGTTTATACTATTTTAACTATAATAGGTATTTTTCATTTCTATATTACAAGGGTTTTTTTAAGGCCTATCTTAATACATTCTAAAGTAATAATATATTCTAAAATTTTCATTCTTCATATATAGGACCAGGTTTTCTTTATATTAATTAATAACTTAACGTTTTATAAAGTTCGGAAAACTGTATAAATGTATTCCATATATTCCTCTTTATTTCTCGAATAGATAGGAATGTCGGCGAGGTAACAAACAACGAAAATATCTAAATATTCCTTAAATACGTGATTAACTATTCGCTAAAAGGTTACTGGTACGTTCATAAGTCCGAAAAATATAACTAGGTATTCGAAAAGTTCGTATTTCGTCCTAAAGGCTATTTTCTATTCGTATCCTAACTTAATACGAATTTAATTATATCCATTTTTAAAATTTAGGCTTATAGACCAATTTATTCCGTAAAAGCAATCTTTTATTTTATTAATTAAGGGTAACGGTATTCTATCTTTAACCGTAATATTGTTTAGTTACTTATAATTAATAACTAAGCGTAACTTCGCGTTTTTCCTTAATACGAAAGACATCAGGTACCCGGCTAATAAACTGGAACGTCGTATATAATTTTTCCGAAGCTTATCTTCGAAATATTTACGTAATATTTATAACTCTATTTCGTTAAGGTTATAGATTAAATACAATCTGGTCGATATTCCTTCTTTAAAAACTATCTTATAATTTTATTCATTATGCTTTAATAATTTCGTTTCGAATTCCTTTTAAAATAGTCGTTCATATCTATAATATTATAAAAGTACATTAGCCATAATTTCTAGCTTTAAAAGCTGGTGCTATAGGTGATTATTTATTTTTGTAACTTTGTTTTAATTATAACGATAATACGTCATATTCTTTTATAGTGCCCTCATTTTCTTTTAAATTTTCTTTTTATAGATAATAAAGTTTTTGTTATATCCTTATACCTATACTTATCGCTATTTTTAATCAAATCTTAAAATTTCTTCGTGTCTTATTTCTTTTTACTAAATGAATATAAAACGAACTTTACCTAACCAGTTATTTAATCCACTAAAGGCTTATATTAATATAATTATTTTTTTTCGAAATTTATATCTTAATTCTTTATCCAAACGATATCAAAATCTACTATCTGCTTTCGTCCGTTTCCGAAGATTTTAAAGTAATTAATCTCGTAAATATTCTTTCCGTTATCGGAAGTAAATACTTAACCTTTTACGTTTTCGATAATATAAAATTCTATCTTTTCTTTTTATAGTAATCAAAATCGGTTAACTATATCCGGTATAATATAGTTACCTTTTATTACTCCGTAATTTACAAATATAATAAACCAGTATATTCTAATTCGTACTTACGAAGTAATAACATCGTTTTTAGCTCCTATCGTCGCGTTTAAAGCCTTTTCGAAAGACTCCTACTAGCTTTTCCGGGTCTTACCATCCTACTGCTTTATTATAAGTGGCGTTCATTTTTTAACTTATTTTTTAACGCTTTGATATGCTTTTAATTCTGCTAATTAAGAGCCTATAATTATTTTAATTATCCTTGCTGTCGGCGTAAAGTAACTTCGAATAAACAGTCTTATATTTAGAAAGCTTCTTTGCTAATATATTCTAGTTCGGGGGCCTTTCATCCCTCCTATCGTGCTTAAAACTAGGCGTCGTATTACCTTATATCTTCCTTTTTTCTTTTTTTTTTTGATTTCGTTTTTAATTTCCTATGGCTTATCTGGATTATCCGTAAAAGTTAAATGAAAGTTTAAGCTGTTAATTATTTTTAATACTACCTTTATAACCATTTAATATCCCTATTCTTCTTATATCTTATAGTCGTATTAACCGAAATAACACATCAAATCTTTATTAAGGCAGCTCTTTTTTTAAACCAACTTGTTACTGCCGTAATAATATTAATAATATTTTTCGAAACGTATATCCCTAGGTATTTATATTGTCGTTAATCCCTAAGGTCTTTTCCGATCTGGTTATAAAAATCGAATCCTTAATTATATTGTTACGGTTGGACCATACCGCTACACTACTAGGGCAGAAGATCGGTGGGATGATCGCAATTGTGGCAATTATTCTAGTGCGTACAGCTGCATATATTCTGGAGCTGTTACGGTACCCTCGAACCGTAACATATATATCTTCGTAAGTCGTTTCTCGATATATCGTTATTTTTCCATATATTTAAAGTAATAAACTCGCTTACATTAAATGTTATAAGGTTTTCCATATCGGTCCGGCTGTCCTAGTAACAGGTTCTCGTCCTAACCTTGGTACTCCTTAATCCATGCGTTTAGTTTTAACTATTCGTACCATTCTCGCCGTTTTTTCTGGGAACGGAAAAGTAACTTGTTTTTTATAAGCTGTTTTTCTCCATCGTATTCCTTCAGCTATTAGGCTATTATAGGTCCTGTAATAAGGGTTCATTATTTTTAAATAATTACTTAAAACAGCTTTTTTACCTCCTATAATCCTTATTGTATTCCTTCAAGGGGGTTATAATCGTCTTTAATCTTAATCATATTAATTAATCGATTATTATCATTTTAGTCATTTTCAGGAGGTCCCTAAAGGACCGGTATCTAAGTACTTTATTATAATTTCTTAAATGCCTTACATTAATAGGCCTTATGTGCCGTCTTATTATAGTTATAACATTTAATAATATAAAAATCGCGCTATTAAATCACGCTTAACGTTATAAATCCTGGCGCCGTTCCATAAAATATAGTAATTTCTCATAACGTATTAATATTAAAAAAGTACCTTAACTTATTATTGTGCCGGTCCTTAAAATGTTAAGTCCTTTAGTCGTACTGCTGGTCGTCGGTTAACTGCCATAACGATATAATTTACCAACTTTTTAAGGCGTTCATTTTTGAAAAGTTCTTTTTATACTTTTTTTTTTAGGCGGTCGAAAAACGTAACTATTAATGCTTCCTATCCCTAGTTAATTTTCGAAGCTAATTAAAGGAAGGTATTGCCGTATCTAAAGCTTAATCCTTTTTACTTTAAATCCTTACTTTTGTTTTCGGCTTTAATTTTTTCGTTTACTATTCCAAATACTTTTTTCAATTCTTCCTTAAATCTTTCGTAATCGTTATTAATAGCTATAATTTTCGCGGACCTCTATTAAGGGGGGTTAAGAACTAATTTACGAAAAGTAAGTTTAAACCAGATAACCGCGTTTTTGGTTAACTATCCCATAACTAACTGGATTTAAAAATTAAATGTTATAAGTTTAATTGAACAGTATTTAAAGTAAATACGGCATTTTATAAGGAACTATTATAGCTTGGTAGTAATTCCGTTAAAAGGGGTAGACTTAATAAGCTTTAAAACTTCTCCGGTTTCCTTACCGTAGGTTAACTGGATAAGTTAAGCTAATTAAGCTGGCTGATTCGGTTAATTGGGCTGTTTTACATTTGCTTATCTTTTTAACTCGATTTTCTAGATTTTTAAATAGTTCCAGATTTCTTTAAGGGTATTAATAAGCTTAATTTTATTGTTAGTAAATTACGTAAAAGTATTAATTAATTAGTTAAGTCGACGTAAAACGTCTTGTTATGAAAAACTAAATCGAGTTTCCTTATTATCCGAATTTATGGTATTAATTTCGGAAATTTTAAAAGTTCCCTTAAAAACGGGTTACTTATTAAACGACATAATATTAAGGGTATTACTTAAAGTTTAATAATATTATTAAATAAAAGCTTATAACGTATAACGGTTAAAATCTTTAATTAATTATTAACCTTAATAGTACGGTTTATATTAGTAATAATATCGTAAGAAATTAAGCAATAGGGTAAATAAGATTTACGTTTAATAATAATAAATTATTAAAGGTAATTTAAGTAAGGAAGTTATATTATAAGCTAAAGCTATCTGGATTATGGTAATAACGAACGTATATATTCTTTTTATAATCGAATATAATCGAATCGATCCCGTTCAACCATTCTTCCGTAATCGAATATGGTCGAACCGATCCCGTTCGACTATCCTTGATCACGTAACAATATGAGAAAGATTAACCCACTCTTGCTGCGACCGTTTTTATGCGTGCCAAGTATGTTACGTCATAATAGATAATTACGTTTGGTAATAGCAGATTATTAAAGGTAATTTAGGTAAGCAAGTTATATTATAAGCTGGTAATTTATCTAAATTATAAAGGATAACAAACTTATATATCCTATATTAGATATTTTTGAATATATTAAATCTATCCTTATCTATGTCGTATAAGTGCATAGATCCGTTTGGCTATATTAAATCCATCTTTATTTATATCGTATAAGTGCATGGATCCGTATAGATGTATTGAATCCATCCTTATCCCTGTTACGTGATCTTCTCCGGTCGGTGGTTGTCTGAGTCTTGTCCCGACCGTATGCCCAAGCTGGTAAGGTGTTGGTTCGTAACAGGAATGTTGAAAAAAGTGTCCCGTTCGCTGGTGTGTCCCGTTCGCTGGTGTGAGATGTTACTGCTATTTTATTTGTTAATACATTAATTGTCGCAGAATAGGGGTCACTTGCTGAGTCATCAACGCCCCTAGGAGCTGTAGTGACCCCGTAACAACGTTGTTCCGAGGCTTCCACACTATATATAGAGCTTCCTAGCCACTGCTCTCCAGAGCCTAGATTATTCATAACAATTTACACTTCCTACACCTTATGCAACCTTTTCCCGCGATTAGCCTAACTGTGACAGTTATAAGCCCGGTGCTCTAGTTGCGTAAAATAGCTACAGTTAAGTTAATTGCAACTTCTTTTTTACTAATTAAAAACCTTATTACCCTTTAATATGTCGGATGATCTTATTTTTAAGGATGTAATCCTTAAGGATTACTTTAGCTAGCTTAACTAGTTCCTTTCCTTACGTTTTAGCGTTTTTTTGCGCGGTATATAGCACCTTATCGTCCTAGATACGCTTAATGTTAATCGCTTTACAAGCTTTTAGAAGTTCTTTTTATTCGAGAAATATATTACGGAAGCTATCGTTTAACGAAAAAAGCAATATGTGTACGCCTTAGTCCAATAGGAGAATTTTTACCTTAATATCGAATAACGTAATTGTTACAGTCCACACAAACTTGGCCTCGGCAAACGGTCACCCCACTTAAGATGGAGGGTCACGTGACATGGATTTAAATGGATATTTTAATCCAACATAATTCATAGTGGCGGATTTGAATGGATGTCTTAATCCAACATAATCTATAAATAGCGAATTTAAATGAATGTCTTGATTTAATGTAATGCATTGGATTTTAGACAAAGATATATACATTCATTCTTTTTTATAGTTTAAATAGCTTCAGCTTGTAATATAGCTTGGTTACTCAGATTACCTTTAATAATTTGCTATTACCAAACGTAATTATTAAACGTTTTATTACTTAGTTTCCTACGACATTATTGCTAACATAAACCGTACGATTAGGTTTAATAGTTGCTTAAACCTTTTAGCCGTTATATATTACAAGCTTTTATTTAGCAATATTGTCAGATTTTAAGCAATATCTTTAACATTATGTTATCTAATAAGCAACCCGCCTTTAAGAAAACCTTTTAGGTATTCGAGGATAACTTTATAGATTCCGATAATAAGGAAATTCGACTTAGTTTCTTCCAGGAAAAAGCCTTGAGCCGACTTAACTGGTTAACTAACGCGGTTACGCAGCTTACTAACGATAAGATCGAGCTTACTAATACCCTTAAGAAAACCCGCGATTAACTAAAGGCCTAAAGAATCGAATTAGCAAGATAAGCAAGTATAAAGCAACCCGAGCAACCAGACCAGCCAGCTTAACCAGCACCATTTACTTAAACAGCTTACGGCAAAAAGGCCGGAAAAGTTCTAAAACCTACCCAACCTACCCCTTTCGACGGAACCACCACCAAGCTATAACAATTCCTTATAAAGTGCCGTACCTACTTTAAGTACTTTTTAATTAGACTTACAATACCTACCTTTCGAGTCCAGTTTGCTGTAAGGTAATTAACCGGAAACGCGGTTACCTAATTTAAGCTTACTTTTTATGAATGGGTTACCAAACCTCCTTAACAGAGATCCGCGGAAATTACGAACATTTATAACGATTACGAAAGATTTAAGGAAAAGCTAAGAAAGGTATTTAAAGTAGTAAACGAAAAAATTAAGGCTAAGAAAAAAATTAGGAATTTAAAGTAAAAGGTATTAACTTTTAAATACGGTAACTCCTTTATTTAACTAACTTCGAAAATTAATTAAGCAGAAAAGGTATTAATAACCATATTATTTAATGGCCTAAAAAAAGAAGTACAAAAAATATTATTTAAGGATAAACGCCCCGAAAAGTTAATAAATTATATCGCCATGGTAATAAAGACTAACGATTAACAGTATGCCTAAAGAATTCAATACTTCAAAAACCGACAGAATAATAAGCCAAGGCACCCCCTTAATACCAACATACCACGAGGAACTAATACATCCCATGAAACGGCACTAGGACCTATGAAACTAGGCGCAGTACAGCAGCGTAACCCGCGTACCATTAAGTGCTTTAATTACAACAAGATGGAATATAAAGCCTTTTAATATAAGGTACCTAAAAAGCCACGACAGAATACCTAAATACTAATCCCTCAGGGACCCTTTTAAAATAATTAAGGAAACGATAATAAATTAATTAACATAATTAGGATTAAGGATAACCATAATCCCCTCGAAAAAGTATAATAAGAATTATAAAAGGTAAAAAAGCTATCCTAAACAGCTATTTAAAAATAACAAGCTCCTACTATAGGACCTATAATAGCCTAATGGCTAAAGGAATACGACGGATAAAAGGAATTGTCAAAAGATAAGCTACTTTTCCGTTCCTAAAAGAAACGGCGATAACGGTACGAACAGTTAGAACTAAACGCATGGATTAAGATATACCAAGGTTAAGATAAGAACTTATTATTAAAACAACTAAACCGATACGGGAAACTTTATATTATCTAATGCAAGCGTACTTATTGCTTAAAACATATAGAAGGAAAATGGTATATCGAAAAATGACTTACGTAAATATATAACCAACGATTCGACTTCTATAATTAAACTAAAAAAGATTTTAAAAATTAACGATAGTACAGATACCTAAAAACCTTCGCTTCGGAAGATATTATTAACATTATTACGGTAGCAACAAGTTGGCCAGAAGGAAAAAGCTGCCCCGATAAAAACCTTATGTACCATTACGGATGGTACGACCATAAGAGGGAAAAAGAATAAATCCACCAGATAGTTATAAAAGCATCTCTGGAAATAATTAATCACTTAAACTTCCGTTTAACCGTTATAAATAACCCGGATAAGCAATAAGAAATTAAAAACGAAAAAAAAAAAAAGGAACGAAAAAATAAGGTAATATAACGCCTAATTCCAAGCACGATAAAAGGGATAAAAAAACCACCGAACCAAAGTACATTACCAAAAGAAACCTCTAAATGCAAATCCTTTTATTCGAAGTTACTTTACGCAAATAAAAAGGATAATTAAAATAACTAAAAGCCCTTAACGCGCAAAATCAGAAGCGTATTAAGGTACTAAAAAATAAGTTAAAAAACGAACGCCATTTATAAAAAAGCCGTAAAATGGTAAGACCCGGAAAAGCCAGCAGGAGTTTCCTAAAAAGGCTTTAAATGCGACGATAGGAACCAAAAACGACCCTATCACCCTACAAGTACGAATTAGGACATACTGGTTTACCGCATTTATGGATTACGGAGCAATAAAAAATAACTATATCACGCCGAATATGGTTAATCAACTTCAATTATTATGGAAAGAAAAGATGGAGCCTTATATTGCCGAGAACGCCGAAGGACAGGTATTCGCCTACGACAATAAAAAGATCAGCCGCAAAATTAATCACTTCGAGATTTTCGTCAACGGACGAAACCAGATAACAAACTTCGACATCGTTCCGATAAAAAATTACGATATAATCTTCGGAAAATTATGGCTATACCAATATAACCTTTTAATCGATTAAATAACTAACCAAATAAAGTTCGCTTTATATCCACTCGATAAAAAAAACCAAAATACGATAAGATCTTAATATTCGATTAAAGATGGCGACGAATGTAGGTATAAGGATACGACAGAAACCTAATTACCCATAGAAATAAAACATAAGAAAAAATATGGGTACTATAAAAGAATACGACGTATTATCGTTACCATCAAAACAAAATTACGAAAAATAAACGATTACTTACGACACCAGCCCTTAAAACCAAAGACCATAACCAACGTACCTCTATAATACCACAAATATAAACAGCTATTTCGAAAAGAATTCGAAACGAAACTATTAGAATATAACGAATAAGATTATAAAAGAATCCTTAAGGAAAGGATATTAATCAAATTTTATCCGATTTACAACCTTAATAAAATAAAGTTACGGGTAATACGTAAATACCTTAAAGATAAACTTTAAAAAAGTTATATACGACGTTTAAATTTATTAACCGGATATCCTATATTTTTCGTACTAAGGAAAAACGGAAAGCTACGTTCAGTTGTCGATTATAAGCAGCTAAACGACATTACGGTTAAAGATAAGATATTATTACCTTTAATTAACGAAATAAAAAATTACCTTTATAAAGCAAATTGGTTTGTAAGCCTAAATCTTAAAGAAGGATATAATCAAATTCGTATTAAGTTAGGATACGAATAAAAAATAGCCTTTAAGACGAAGTATGGGTTTTTCGAATACCTTGTTATACTTTTCGGATTTACGAACGCACCAGCAACTTTTTAGCGAATAGTTAACTATGTATTTAAAAAGTACTTAAACATTTTCGTTATCTGTTACCTCGACGACATTCTCATTTATTCGAAAAACAAAAAGGAATATAAAGGATACGTTTATATAGTTCTTTAAGCCTTATAAAACGCTAACTTATTAATTAATACAGAAAAAAGCCAGTTCCATATATAAGATGTAGAATTTTTAAGATATATTATTACCTTAGGATACATCAAGATAAACCTTAAGAAGATCGCTATAATACAGGAATGGGAAACACTTATTACCGTTAAGGAAGTACAAGCCTTTTTCGGATTTGCCAACTATTATAGAAAGTTTATTCGAAGTTTTAATAAAATGGCTATATTATTATTTAACCTAACGAAGAAAGGAAACAAGGTTTTTTAGACATTAAAAACGGAAACCGCCTTTCAGGAAATTAAGGATGCGATTATTAGCGAGCCAGTATTGATTATGTATAACTTAAGCCGTTTAATGGAATTTAAAAGCGACGCTTTAGATTACGCTTTAGGCGTAATAGAAAAATACCGTAACGATTAAAGCAACCTATACCTTATTGCCTTTTACTTTTATAAGTTAAAAAAAGCAAAGTTAAATTATGCCATTCCCGATAAAAAAATGTATAGTTATTATTAAGGCTGTCCGAAAATTCAGATATTACCTTAAAGGAAATCTCCATTAAATTAAGGTATATACCGACAACAAAAACCTCACCCGTTTTACCATTATTAAAGAATTTATAGGACGATAACTACGTTACGCTAAAAAACTAGCAAAATATAACTTTGTTATTATTTATCAAAAAGGATTAAAGAATAGCAAGGTAAACGCACTTAATCGAAAACCAGGTTTCGAGGAAAAAATAATTAAGGTTAACCACCAGATTTTCGAAATTATACCAGAAGGATACCTGCAATTATGATAAATAGCAATAATTAAAGCAGCATCCCTTAATTTATACTTAAAAATCTAAGAATATAACGATAATTTACCTAAGGACTAAAAATTGGAAAAAATACAAGTCATAAAGGAATACTAGAAAATACTAATACGAAATATATACAAGCACCAGTTATGCGAATACCCAGGAATTTATAAAACCTTAAAACGATCATAACCTACTTATTATATTCTTAAAATAAAATTAGTAATGAAAGAAATACGATAATAATGTTACATTTATAATAAAGTAAAAGTACGACGACATAAACCATACGGAGAACTATAGCTATTACCGGTTATAAAACGACCCTAGGATTTAATAACTTTCGATTTTATTATCAAGCTTTTACTTTTAAAAAATCCAGTTACGGGCAAACATTATAACAATATTTTCGTAATCGTTAACCGATTTACCAAATTTTCTTATTTCCTACCATATAATAAGGACATAAACGTGGAACAACTAGCTTACATCTTTTTGAAATACATCTTAAAAATATACGGATTACTAATGGAAATTATTTCAGGTAAAGGAATAACGTTTATTTCGAAATTCTGGCAAGGACTTATAACGTAACTAGGCTTAAATTACAAACTATCCAGCGCATTTAAACCCTAAACAAACGGATAAATAGAAAGAACTAACTAAATATTAAAAACCTACTTACAATACTACATTAACTACGAATAAAACGATTAAGTTCAAAAGTTACTTATTACCTAATTAACCTATAACACCAACTATCATAAAAGCATCAAAACGACTCCAGCAAACGCTAATTTTAATTTCATACTAAAGATTTATAAGGATATACGCAAAGGCCTTATTAACGTTAAAACAATCCTTATATTAAAATACCTTAAGCAACTACACGCAAAAATGAAAACAAAATTAAAATTCGTACGTAACCAGATAAAAAAATATTATAACCAAAAAAGGTTAAAAGGATTAACCTTCCGGAAAAAGAAAATGATTTACCTAGCCACTAAAAAGATCCAAACCAAACGAGCAAACAAAAAACTTAACTTCAAATATATCAACCCATACAAAATTATCAAAAGAATCTTAAAAAATAATTACTAATTAAAACTACCCCTCAAAGTTAAACTTCACCCAGTCTTCCACGTCTCCTTATTCGAGTTAACAGCAGATATTATCAAAATTAACATAGGATACGAAAAAAAGGTAAAAGAAAATACACCGACATACGAAGGCAAAAGAATTCTAAATACGCGTAAGGAAAGCGGACTTATCTAATACCTGGTTAAATAAAAAAACTACTCAGATTCCGAAAATACCTGGAAACCCGCTAAGAACCTCATAAACGCCCAGCGCCTACTAAAAAGTTTCTACTAACGTCGACGGCGCTAAAATCAAAACTATCTTAGGAAAAGTCCTGCAAGGAATGGATGCTTTCTTTATCGAAAAAAGTAATAATAACGGATAATTAACGCTACTTCTTTTTAAAACGTTTTTGCATTTCCAGCTCGTTTAAAAAAGTTACGCCACGACGAATGAATTCCGATACCTTTTCACGAAAGATAATTTGCTATTTCTCCAACCGGTCCAAGCGCAATATAACCTTTATTATCTTCGAAAAGGCATTTTGCATATCCTGTTAGGCCTCGACTAATAAGGCCTTAGCCGCCAATTAAACCCTATCAAGATAATTTCTTTCCTTACCGACATTATCAAAAAAGGATAAAAGAACCACGGACTTATCGCATCGACGGTTTGGATAACGGACGAATTTATTATAACGCCGGAGATTGTGGATTATCGTACAAGTAAAGCCATTTTTGAAATAAAGCGTACACGGTATCATTTTAAACCTAAATGTATGGATGTAAATAGCAAACGAGGTAATGCTCTCTTTCTGGTTTGAACGATTACGAGATTTACAATTAGGTACGCAACCAGATATAATAAAAATATATTTACCAAGAAAAATCTTTAAAGGTAAAGATTACGGAGGGGGAAAATCGTATTACAACCCATATAAACTTGGCCTTAACAAACGGTTACCTGACTTAAAATGGAAGGTTGCGTAATATGGATTTGAATAAATATCTTAATCTAACATAATCTATAATGGTAAATTTAAATAGATATCTTAATTTAACGTAATCTATAATGGCGGATTTAAATAAATATCTTAATTTAATATAATCCGTTGGATTTTAAATAAATAATATATATACTCGTTCTTTTCTATAGTCTAGATAGCTTCAGCTTGTAATATAACTTGGTTACCCAGATTACCTTTAACAATCTGCTATTACCAAACGTAATTATTAAACGTTTTATTGCTTAATTTCCCACGACACTATTGCCAACATTTTTTTTTTTTTTTGTAGTATTTAACGCCGGGGGGTTAAGCCGCATAGCGGCCGTCCCAGAGCCTCCCTTAGGGCATATAAGGCGTGCTAAGCTGGGTAAAGCTATTTCTAACTAACTTATTTACAAGTGTAAACCTATTTAGCAGTTCTTGTCCGTAAACGCGTTGCCGTTTTTAGCGTATCAAGCTATATCCTCCCTCCTCCGTGCGAGGGTAATGTTTAACGTTTTTTCCTTTCCTTTAGCGGGAGTTTTCGAAAGCTAAAGCCCGAATTATGGTTGTGATGACTAGGTATGTCAGCTGGCTGTCTGCCATATATCACGCATTTAGGCGCATTAATGGGTATAAAATTATCCCTTCCTCCCGCCCTTTTTAACTTTCTTAAAAACGCCTAAAAATATCCGCCAAATCCCCTGTATCTAAATTAAAGAAAATCGTTAAGGCTTTAAGTAGCTTTTGCCGCTATAAGGTAATCGTTCCGTTTGAAGCGATATTCGGTAACGGCTTTAATGTAGCCCCGTTCCGGTTTTTTCGCGTATAAATATCCCCGAAGAATTTCGTAATCCCGATATAATCCTTAAAGGCGATTAGGTTATTCATAAATTCCCTTAGGTAATAAGCTTTATCCTTAGGTTTTTATGGATACGTTTTCGGCTTTAATGGCTAATTTTCGAAAAAGATATTCGCTTTTTTGTAATAAATTAAGTATTCGGGTACTTTAAACTTACCGCAAGTGTAATGTAGTTCGGCGTCGTCGTATTTAAACTTCCGGTGGTACTAGGTAAAGTTTCCATGCCCCGTACGGAACGTTAAATAATGGTAAAGGGCCGGCCTTGTTAAGTATTTTAGCTTATCGGGATAACGTAAATAATATTTTAGTTTTTAAGTTTTGTAACGTTATAAGAGTTTAGTAGAAGTTACTTCCTATTACGTTTTTTGCTGCGCTTTATTTCGTAGCCTTACCTTAAACTTGATCCCGTAAGTTATAGTTATGTAGTTGTTATTAACGTTTTTCAGCTTTGAGCCCGCCTTTGTTAGTTTATCCGCCAGTTCGTTTCCTTTTACGCCGTAATGTTCTAGATTTTAACGTACCCCGACGTTATGCGTATCCGCTATTACGTGGAATTTTAGGTATGCCTATTGGGAGGATATAATAATATTCGCCTTAATCCCCCAAATCGCTTCCGTATTATCCAGGTAAATCCATATTCGTTTCCGGTTAATCTCCGATAATCCCATAACGACGTGCTTTAATCTTTTCCAAGCTTTTATTACTTCCGCATCGAAAATAATAAAACAAGGGTCCAGGCGTTCGCATCCCGTACCGAGAAGTCGCTTATTTTGGTAGATTATAAAGCCGTAACCGATTTCCGTTTTATTTTGCGAACCGTCCGAAAAAACGATAACGTCTTCCGGTGGTAAAGCCGCATATCAGGCCTCGAAAGTTGCGGTAGTTTCCTTTTTGGTAAGTCCTTATATGGGGTCCTCTTTCGAATTAGGTAAATACCTAGGGGGGATTAGGATAAGTCGTTATACGGGTGGTAATATCCGTGCCGTTACCTATACCTTGGTTTTAGGATTTTGTAAATCTTTTATTTTACGTTCTTTAATGGTTTTAATTAATTCGGTTCTTTAGGTTAAAGGGTATTCTTTGTCGACAGTTCGAAGCTTATACGCAAATTTCCATAATGCAAGGTCCAGGGTTATTTATACCGTCAGCAATCCCGAATCACGATATAAAACGTCCGTAAATATTATTCTTCATATTGGCAAGGTAGTTTTGGTAGCTAAGGTAAAAGCCCGTTAAACTTCTCCTACGTACCAGCTTACCTTAACGCTAACTTTATTTTTTTTTACCTACTTGGTACGTTTTCCGTACCACGCCTTTACGCCGTATAATACCGTAAAAATAATATAGGTAACCATAGCTTTCCGTAATCCGGACGCCGGAGGCCCGTATTTCGTATTCGCCAGGTGCCGTATATACTGGGCAAGTTGCATTACTTTACCTATTCTTTTTAAAACGTGTTGTTTAAATATTAACTTTTTATCGAACCATATTCCAAGTTACCTAAGTGTTAGCGCTTTATTGCTATTTTCCGGTTTCTTTACCGGGTAAATTATGAAGTTGTCGTCGACTACCACCGACGGGTCGTGTTCCTTCCGTATTCTGGTAATATGTAATAGCTTGCATTTTTTTAGGGCAAAATAAACCCGGTTTTTTTTACCCTATTATAGTACTTATTATACGTCCCAAGCTAAAAGTTATGCGTTTTTATTAAGTATCCTAAACGTTTTATATAGATATAAGTTGTCCGCATAACCGAATTTTAAAGTCCGGTCTTATTGCAAAAGCTTTGCGAAGTATAACATATATAGTACCGGGGAGAATAAGGAATTTTAAGATGTACCGTATCGGACCCGGCTATAGCCCGTCGTTTTGGATTCGAGCCGTACCCGGACTTTCCTATCCGATAAAAAGGACTCCATAAGACGGAGTACCGGTAACGGCCAACCTTAACGTTTTATTTTTTCTAATAGGCGTTTTTATAATAAGGTATCGAACGCTTTTTATACGTTTATCGTAATTATGAAAACCTTTCGTTTGGTTACGAATACCTATTCCGCGTCGTATATGAAAGATATTATTAAATCCATCGTTAATCGCTTAAATAACGCCCTACCGTATTATGGGCTAAAAATGTTATTCGTTAAGGTAATCTACGTTAACCGTTTTGTTATTACCCTTTCTAGCCCTTTGCCGAAGCAGGAAAGTAAGGCTATAAGCCGTTAAGACCTCGGCGACTCTTTATTTTTTTTCCCTACCTTAGGTATCATCGATACCTCGGCGTTCCGCCAGGCGGCCGGAAAGTATGCAAGTTACAGCATATTTTTAAAAATATTCTTAACGTATTACTTAACCGATTTCTAGCTAACCTTTAAAAGCCTAACCGTAACGTTATTTATCCCGGGTAAAATGCTTAATACCCTTATAATATAAACTTCGGTTTCCTTAAATGTTACCGTAATATCCCAAAGTAACTAACCGTTCCGTTAATTTATATTTTCCAAAAGGTTATAATCTAAGTTATTATTTATTAAAAATCATTCCAGAATTTCCGTACGCAAAACCTTAACCTTATTAAACGTATCTTTTATAACCTTATTTCTTACCCGTAACGGTAAGAACTTTAACCTAAACCTAAACTTATGCCAGCTAATAATTTTATAAAGTTTATCGTCCGTAAAGGCTATCCTGGTAACTTTCCGCCAATAATCTTTTTTAACCTTACGGATAACTGATAAAAATTGCCGATATTCGTCCGTATAACTTCGGTCCGGGTTATCCTGGTCCGTAAATTATTTATATATTTCCGAATCTTTATAAATACGGTAAACGTCTTAGTAATCTTACGTCCATCATGGCGCCCGATATCTTCAATTTATTACCGGCTTACTTATTATTTCTATCGTTAACTAAAAAACCAAAATAATAACTTTTACCCGGAAATCTAGCTTTTCCGGCAAGGCTACCGGGCCCGTATTTAGCAGGAAAGTTACGCCTATTACGATTAAGTCCGCGAACCTATCTAAATTCGGTTCCGATACCCATAATCGGTATTGCTCCCATTTTTTCTTACCTTTACCCGGGATAATTATCAAAAGCGTAAAATAATCCGATCCGGAATTAAGGTCGTCGCATACGGAAATCTCCGTAAAAAGGATATTAAAAAAAACAAAATCCAGTACGTACCCCGCTTTATACGTGGGTTTACCGGGTATGCCTGTATAAACCATCCCGTTAGTAATAAGCCATTATACGATATTTTTCCCCCTATTCCTTCCTTCGACCTCTGGTTCGAAATACGGATACCATACATTCTAATTACTTTTTACCAGGCAATTATCCGGCGGTACCAGGCTGGTAATATAATCAACCGTTACGTCCGTACAGGGCTTTCGGTACGCATTAAACATAAGATACCTATTAACGTTTAATTACAGCAAATCTCGAGAATAAACCGGTTATCGTTATTATACCGCCAGGTAACGTCTTTTTTTAACGTAGGTTATAACCCGGGGCCTTTTTTTTTCGTTCGTTTAGTTATTTATTAATACGTAAAAGCTAAATTCCGGATAATTTTATATTTTCGTATCTCCTTTTACTTAAAGCTTTTAAACTTGGATTATATCTATACCTTAAACCTAGTATAGCTTTAATAAGGTAATATATAATGCTAAGGTATTACGAATATTACATTAAGCCATATATAGGTTACATAATTTCGATAGCTTGCCTTTATCCGTACGGCGCCGCCGGCGCCCCTATTCCCGTTTATCTCCCGTTATCATACGGAAAAGGTAATTTAAATATTCGTTACTTTAATTTTTACGGCCAGGCGTAAGCGTAAACTACGTTAATTAATATTAACTATCGCGGTACTTCGTACCTTAAGGCAGGGTAAGCGATTTTTAATAACTATTTCGATAAATATTTTAACGTTACCGTTACCCTTAATATCCGTTAATTTTGACGCCGTAATCGGCCTTAATCCGGAACTATACGTTTTTAAAAATATATAAATAAGCCTGGACCTTATAAAGATCGTTCCGCTATGGGTTCTTTTTCTGCCGCTAGTTACCTAGCTCGATTACGGCCTGTCGGATTCCTTTGCCGTAAATTAAGATAGTTCCCCGTTTTCCGTAACCTATCCTTATTTTGGTAAAATATTTTCCTTTTTATATCTTTTAGCTTTTACCTTCCGGACGTTCTTTAACTCGTTCTTCGTTAACCGTACCAGCTATTCCTTAACTTACTTAAAGGCGGCCGCGTAATTTTCGTATCCTGCCTAGAAAAAACCCCAACAATTCGTACATTTAAGGGGCCGGTTATATTCGCCTTCCGGATGCTGGTCCAGCCTATTTCCGCAGTTATTATACCGCGTAATCCGTTAGTACCGTCCTTTAATGCAGTACCTTTAGCATCTTAGGTTATGTAATTTGGTTATCGGTTTTTTGATTATTAATCTGGATTACCCGCTAATATTAAAAAGCTTAAAGGATTTAATTAAAATTAAAAAAGATATTATCCAGGTTTCACGGTTAGTTATAAGGTTAGGCCCGTACCTTAACGGTTTGCAACTTATAAGCCGATATTTAATTTATACGTAAATTTTATTATAAATAACGTCCTACGTATTAATAACGCGTTCCGGGTTAATATAATCCGGAAAAATATGCGGTACGTTCGGTACCGCATAAATATATTATTATTCTGGTACTTAAATATTATCGGCGTTTATAATTTTACTTAGGCGTTATTTTACGTCCGGTTCGAAAAGCATATCCCGGACTTGTTTAATAATTAATCTAATAAACCAGCCTATATTCGTAACCGCAATACTCGGAATATCCGGTAGCTATAACCCTAAATTTTCGAATTCCTTATATATAATAGTCCTTAATATAAAAGGTTATTTCTTATAGGCCCGCCGTTTTTCGCTTAAACGGATTAAAATTTTATTATCCTTTTTATTAAAAAACCAGGATACGGTAAAGCTAATTTTAATAATCGATTTGGCGATTTTTGCACCGCCATTCGGGTTAAAGTTATGCCCCGATTTAGTTATATTAACTTAGGAAACTTATTTATCTTTCGTTTCCGAATTGGTTAGCTACAAGCTTAACAGCCGTATAAGGGCGTAAAACGTTCCGTTAAAGGTCGAAAAAACCGCCGTATTAAGGTAGTTAACAAACATTTCGACAAAAAATCTTGCTTTTACCTTATAATCCGTCTGGTAATCACCTTTATAATTTTCAACGAACGAATTTAGGTACCCAGTTAGGTTTTTAATAACTTATTTTTTAACCTAAACTTATCGTTCCATTTCGTTAAGTCGAAAAATAACAGTTAAAGTTGTAATATCGGGTTAAGGTCGATTAACGGCCTTTCCGTTAGTAAGGTTTATTACCGGAGGAGCCTAAATATTAACAGGTTTTTTTTTTTTGTTCCGCTGTAATTATACGAGGTTTAAAGGGGTAAGTAACTTAGGCTGTTAAGTATATTAAGCCATGTCGTCAGGAACCCTAATTGGCTGCTATGGTATGGTAGGGGCTTCCATCTCCGTCGATTGCTGGTAGTTACCAGCGATCGCGAAATTTTAGCCTTGGTGTTTTTGGCTTAATTAATAGCGAAGTCGCCAAAAGCGCCAAGAATTAAAAAATTAAATGTAATATACGCTTAAGCATTAACAACTTTAAACGCACGGATGAAATATAGAAGAAAAGGTGACTACTACCAACATAAACCGTACGACTAGGTTTAATAGTTGGTTAAACTCCTTAGCCGTTACAGTGATTTTACCCCCGAAGCTTTTAAGGAGCTATAAGTTATAAATCTTAAGAAATAATATAAAATAAATATTAAGGGCTTTAAAGCTAATATCCGGAAGGAGTTACGCGAAGCTTTTAAGATCGAGGTAAAATATACTAACATTTAAACGTAAATTAACGTAATAATAAAAAGACAGCTTTTAAGGAACGTTTAATTTATCCTGGTTATCCGAAGAAAATGACCATTTAGAACTTTCTTAAAGAACTAAGGAATTAACTTATTCCCTTGCCGTTAAGTATTATCACCACGGTACGCAAGAAGTACCGCAAAGCTTTACGTTTAATAAAAGTAGATTACATAAAACATAATTAATAATACCGGCCTTGGTTTTCCGCCTATATTTAAACGAAAGCGTATAACCTTGAAAAGATTAAGTATACGTTCGCGGTAAAGGACTTCTTAAATTTTGTGTTGTAGCGGTTCGTATTAACGTAGGCGAATTCGGAACTAACTAACCTTATCCGGGGTATTTCGTTTGGTAAACCTACCATAACTTTATAAAAGCTTAAGGCCTGGTTTTCGGTTATATGCCATAAAAATAATTTGCGGACCGAAACCAAAAATCCCGGGATCTTTGTTACGTTATTATAAGAATTACCTTTCGGATCAGGAGTAACCCCGAATCCTAGCGTAAATTCTTTACTAAAAAAGCCGATAAGTGGCTATAAATGTCCTTATCTTATTACGTTAAACCAGACCCATAAATAGGAACTTTTCGAATGCGCTTTTTTGCGCTTGGTGATTACGGAGGTAATTATTCGGAGGATTATTTACCTTAACCAAAAGGATTAAAAGGGGATCCGCAAACGTTTTAAGCTTAACAGGTATAGGAGGTTTCGCGAAAAGCTTATAAAGCTTTTTAAGTAAAAAAAGTTTATCCGGAATTTTATAAAACGAGTAACGCTTAATAATAACGGCGGTAACAATACGTAATTCGGTAATATTATTATAATGCTTATTAATCTTTATATTTTAAAAGCCTTTAATTCCATTTTAAGAATTTATATTATTATTTATTTTGGCAAGCATTTTTATCCTAATTTATATTAATCGATAACTATAAGGTAAGGTACTTGGTAAATATTAAAGACTTATTCGTCCCCGGTACTTTTATGTTTAATTTTATAAGGCAAATAATGGAAACGGGATCTTTTTTGTTACCGATTAGCGGTACGGGAAAAAAGGTGATTAAGGAAGCATTATTAAAAGCTTTTAGGAAGTTACAGCATAACCTTATCCTTCAGGATGTGGTCGTAATAAAACGTTTTTACGTTAATATTATTTCGGAAGTTTTATTAAAAAGAGCCGGGATTTGGTATTACGGTTTGGATTGTTCTTTTAAAAAGGGAGAGATTAATAAAAGGGTTATTTTTACGAAGCTTATTTAAGTATATTACTTAACTTTCCTTAAATATAAGCCGTTTTTTTATTTAAGTAATTTATTAATAATTCCGTAAAGCCCGGCAGGTATTTTAATGCTTTTAATAATTAGTAAAAAAAGGGAAGGAAGGTCGTAAAAGCGATTAAGGAATCCCTGACGTTTTTATAAAGGAATAAAAAAGCTTTGGTACCTTAAGTTTAGGCATTTAAAACTCGAAGCGCTAAGAACGTTCGTTAAAAACGCTAGGAACGTTATTATCGAAAGGACGAAACGTTTAAAGTATAAAAGCTATGTTCGTACGTACGTTTCCGAACTAATCTTAAAACGTTCGCCCGAAAGCCAAACTTTTAAATCCTTCTGGCGTATTGTATAAGATTATTTCGATTATCCTATAGTGTTCGATAGCTTTAAGTAACTTCTAGTAATTAAAGACGAATATAATAAGAAGCTTTTCGCCTTTTTAATAGCCGATCGTTTGGGAAAAACGACGTTCCGTTTTATTAAGGACTTCGAATATTAAGTACGTAAGTAATACAAGTTTCCTATTTGCAAAATTAAGCAGGATAATAACATTAAAACGATCGCCATAAACGGATTTACGAATTATTAAATATGGTATATCGAAAAAGAAATCGAACTTAAAATAGCTCCCCTGTATACCAAAAACTTATAAGGGAAAACGAGCGAATAGGTTAAAAGCTAATTAATAAAGCTTTTCGAATAAGGTTAAAAGCGAACCTTTTTAATAACCTTTAACTTAAAGTAATAAAAGTTATAGCATGGTTATATAATATAAACCTAAATTACGTATACGATCTGCTATTACTTAATAAAATATTCGTACGTTAGTTTAAGTAGTATTTCGGTTAGTATAATCCCGTTATTATAAACGCGATTACCGTAAACTTTAAACCGAACTGGTTCGGGATTTTCGTATATGGCGTACGAACGTATCCGTTAACAAAAAATCGAAAAACTGGAAAAGAAAAATAAGCTTTTAAGGTAAAACCGAAAGGTTATATCGGTTATTTAATAGGATACCAAATTTCCAATATTTACTAGATATAGGTATCCGAGTTTCTTACCGTTATTATTACGCGTAACGTTAATTTTAACCAAAATATCTTTTATTAATTAAAGAAAGAAAAAGAAAAAAACGTTCGCTTTAGTTATAAGCTGAAAACTCGCAGAAGATTTTCAGATTTATAAGAAACTTCCTAAAGAAGATCTAGTTTTTGACATAATTAACGCGTAAGACGGCCTTTATAATGATTATGATATTTTAAAAACCGCCAAAAGTTCTGCTCCCGAGCTTAAAAGTCTAACGAATAACCAACCGAAGGGTTAGAACTTAGGGGTAAGGGAGCTTACGGGCAAAGTTAAAGTTAGTCGTAAATTTTTAACCCCTAAAAATATTCCTAATTCGGAAAATAAGGTTTAGGGAAACGTTTAAGAAAGCAAGCCTTAGCCGTTAACTAAAAGCATTAAGTTTGCGAAATTTTCATAAGCTATTTGTAAGGAAAATGGCATAAAAAAAGCCTCCCAGGAAGTGCACTTAACGGGGTTTATAAATAAATCCGTTTATTCGCCCTTATCTAAAATTAGGCTTAGTATTTTAATAAATAAGGAAAGGACCGGTAATTAAGGAAGTTTTACTTTTCGTATTCGTAAATTTAACAATAATAAGGAAAAGTAATGATAAGCATTTATTCGTAAAAGTAAGAAGTTATAAAAACGGGAAAACTTTAATAGTACCGTAAACGGTAGCGCTTATTTGGTAAACGTTATCGTAATCTTTAAGAATAATAAAATATATTTAACCTTAAATCGAAATTAGAAGGATATTATTTATTTATTTTCGTTATTATAGCATATAGCAAATTAAAGATATAAAAGGTTATATACCTTTTATGCAGTAATTACGGTAAGGGCGTTATAAAAGTAACTTAAACGGTTAAACCCTATATTAAATAAACCTAAGATTTATAAGGATTAACTGGAAACTAAGCCGCTAAAGTATTAAAAGGATTTCGAAAAGCACCCTTTAAGTAACGCCTTTAAGGAAGATGCTAAAAAAAAGATTAAAGCGCTTGCGGAACGCGGTATATGGAAAAAGATACCGATTACAGAAGTTAAATTTAAGATAATCCTATTAAAATGGGTATTTATATACAAATTCGATAAAGATAGCTGGCTGGAACGCTGCAAATTACGTATTTATATACGTAACGATCTTTAAAAAGCCGACTTAATTATTAGTACGTACGTTATTACGTTTATAACTAGGTTTTTTAAAACCGTTATAATTATAGCTGCCAAATAAAACCGGGAAGTTTGTTAATACGACGTAATAATAACCCTTTTAAACGCTTTCCGCAAAGGATAACTTATAATAATTTGCGTTTTCTTAAAAAGCTTTAAAAAAAGCGGTATATATATAAAATTGGAAAGCGTTTTATAGGGGCTTAAAGATTTACCTTTATTATAATATTGGAAATTTTCTTTTGCCTTTTAAAAATTAAGGCTTACTTTATCCTTAAAAAAGCCGTACCTGTTTTATAACGAATAACGTACGGTTATTCTTATATTTTTCGTAAACGATTTATTATTTCTTTATTAGTAAAAATATTAATCCGAAATTAATAAATTAATCCTTAAGTTAAAAAAAAGGTACGAACTTAAGGATTATAGTAAAATAAGCTGGTTTTTAGGTATTTAAATAATCCGCGATAAATTAAAAAGGTAAATTATTTTAACTTATAACTTTTATATCTAAAAAATCGTAATTCGTTTTGGGTTAATAAATAGCGTTTTTATATTATTTACTTTTTTAAGTATTAAAAAGTTTATTTTTAATAACGGAATAACTTTTAAAATAAATAAGTTAAATGTTATTAAAAACGTATAAGTTTTATTTTATATATTATAATATTAATCCGCTTAAACGTAACTTTTAATATATCGTTATCATTAAAGTCTTTAAGTAATTTATTAATTAAGCATATTAAAGTTATTAATAAGGTAATCCGTTATTTATTTTATATACGGTTTTTTATAATCGTATATAAAAATGCGAACGGGGAAACTTAGGTTTTGTTAATCGTAAAAAACGCGTTATTTGTAAATAACCTTAAAATATAGCATTTTCTTTAAGGTTATATAATAATTTTTTTCGGAAAACCAGTTATATAAAAAATAACTTATTAAGTAATAATAACGATTTTTATCATAAAGGTTAAACTATTTACGTTAAAATATACGGTTAAAAAAACCATAACTTTTAAACGTTTATTCCGAAATTTAAAATTAAAATTAAGTTAAGTTTAAAAAATCTTTTACTATAATTAATACGTAATTAAATTAATAATAAGGGAAAACGAAAAAATTATTACTTAATTACGTAAGGTAAATACGTAAAATATATAATTTGGTTAAAAGTAAAACCGGAAATTATTTAATATAACTTACCTACTTATAACGTAAATAGTTATTAACGGTTTAATAAAAACTTTTCTTAAATAATAATTTAAGTACTTTAAGTTATTTTTTAACTTGCAGGATTTACGGTAAGTATATTCAAAAAATCGTCAGCATATAACGGACTATTAAAATTTTATTAAGCTTAAAGCCTCCGGGGTTAACCTTTTTTAACCTTTTTAAAAAAAAGGAACTATTATTATTACTGCTGTTAAAATAAGAACAGATTAAAGATCTATCTAATAAGGGCCAGTACCTACTTACGTACGGCGGCAGGAGCACCGGTAAGCGCATTTACCTACTTTTCCTCCTCCCCTTTATTCCCGGCTTTTTTTTTCTTAAAAAACGCATACAACGGCGCAAAGGCGGCAGATTTCCTATTACGTAATTAATACGTTTTTCGGAACGTACAAATTGCGGAACTTACGGTAAGACAGTTGTTAACTTCGAAAGCCGCGATTAAGCGGATAGCAAATAAACGGATTAAGGCAGGGTTACGATTAATAATTAACAAAAAAAAACTTTCAAAAAGCAGAAAGGTACGTATACCGGATAATAAATATACCCGGAGGCGTAGCGCCAGCAGCAACTGCCCACGGTAACGTCGTAATACGCCCCGGTAGAACGGCCCGAGAGCGTAAAACGCAGGCAGCCCTTATACGGCACAACACGCCGCGCGCCCTATGCGGGATGCTGGCGCGGCGGACGCACCGGAATAAAAGCTTCCGCGGCAGGATCGGAAATAGGCGGACCCTTTGCCTCTGGCTTTAGCTCGGGCTCCGGTACGGAATTTACCGTAACGGCAACAGCTTCGGTTGCGGCAGCGGCTTACGTACGTACGGCGCGAACCTTATAAACGTAGGTAATCGCGGTACGTTAAATACGAAAAAACATTTTACGATTACCGTTAACAAATATAAAATTATCCGGAAATAATAAATATTTACGTTATTATTATTATTATTATTATTATTATTATTAATTACGATTATTAATTAATACGTTTAATAATTCGTAAAATACGTAATATACGTACCGCGTATGGAAAAAATATTTATTTTTAATAATAATAATAATAAGGATAATAATAAAAATCTGTACGCGTAACGTTAACCTCGCGATTAACTTTCCTTAACTTAAGGTATTTACGAAATTATTATAAAAACCGAAAAAAAGAAAAAAAAAACAAACGTTATAACTGTCAGATATAGGGGACATCAGTTATGTGTTGTATTAGGTCAGTTGCAGGTGCTGTTGCACTCATCCAACTTTAAGTAGCTTAGCTCCGGAATACGTATGGGCCGATCAGTAGGTGACCTTTCCGTATATGGGGTGCGCTACGCACCCCCCAGCTAGCTGACATACCCCCTCAACGCCTTGAAGTATTCACGGCGTTGATCACCGCACTTCATCACTCCCTAGAGCCACAGCTGTCCATTCCACCTCTCCTCCGGCGATTGAATCCTTTTGATTAGCTAATTCCTCGTCTGAAATAACCCTTAAAGCTTTCCTCCGCTAATCCAGGGCTTTTGTAATATCCATCAATCCTAGTTGCTTTTTAAAATGCTTAAAGGCTTTTTATGATAGGGCTTTAATTAATCCATCCGCCAGTATGTCGCCTATAGGCGTATAATCTATTTTGATTAGGTCCCTTTTTGTTACCTTTTGTAGCTAATAGTTATATATATTTACGTACCGTAGCTTTATTTATAAAAGGGCGACGTCGGCGTTAATCAGCCGTATTATCTGTTAATTGTCGTATTACATATTTAACGGTTCTGCATTTAGGCCAACTTTTAATTCCTTAATTAATCGAAAGGTAAATAAGGCTTTTTTTGCAACTTACGTAAGGGATAATAATTCCGTTTCGGTTATAAAAATAATTATTATATTTTATTTATTCGCCCGTTATTTTATTACTTTTCCGAATAACTTTATAACGTAAGCTTAAAAACTTTTTTAATCGATTAAATTATTCGCGAAAAAAACGTCGTTTTAAATATTTATTAAATTTTTGTTACCGAATTATAAAGTTAACGTTTTAATATTGATTAAGTATAATATAATGCAATTAATTACTTTATAATATACGTTATTAAGGTTTATATTAAAACGGGCAAATCGGGATATTATAAAGGATATATTAAGTTATATATTAATTATAACGTATAAAATAAAACCGATTTTCTTTTAGTATTTATTAATTAAACCTAAATAAGCTAAATCAGAATTTGGTAATAATTTAATGTTAGTTATTAATACTTTTAGGAAATTATTTAGGCTTTTTTTAGGAATTAAATTAATTAACTTATTTATAAAATCGGATTAAAATAACCAGATTTTTTTGTTAAATTTATCTTTAATTATTTCGATCCCGAAAAATTATTATAAATCCTTATTACTTATAAGGATATATCGTTTTTATATTTATTAAATTAATTAATTAATAAAATCCTGATATTTTTTATTATATGCAACGATTATGTCGTCGACGTAAAAAAAAAAAAGCACCCCTTAACGAAAAAAATAATATAATTCGTAAAAAATAAGGCTAAATCCTAAATCCTTAAACGTATTAATAAAATCCTTTTACCAAAATAAAGGAAATTCCTTTAATCCGTATAATACCTTCTTAATTAAAAATATTTTATTACGTTATAAATATCCTAAAAACGTTTTTATATATATTTCGTAAAATAAGTTCGCGTTAACGAAAACATTTATAACATTATATTATTTAATTTTTAGGTTAAACCTAGCCGTAATAATAATCAAAGTTCGAAACGACCTTCCAATTAACGTAAATACGTATGTATTTCCATAAACGTTTTTAAATTATTAATCGTTTCGTATAACAAAACGGGCCTTACATTTTTAAAGCTAACCATACTTATCGAACTTATAAACGTATACCTATATATACCTTAAAACCTATTTCCTTTTAATAAAAAACTAATTAATAACCTTTTAGGACTTTATTTTCTTATAACTTTACAAATAAGTTAATTCGGCGTTACGGAACATTTTTTCTAACGGGTATATACTTAGCTCTTTATAACCTCGCGGCGGTAACGGCAAATCTCGCCTATGTACCCGGCCTTACAACCTAAATAACGCTTTTATTCTTAATATATTAAAACCTTTCCGATTAAGGTAACGCATATTTCGGGTCTTTATTTTTCCTAAATTTCCGCAACTTACCGGCCGATTATTAATCGTACTAACAAAATAAATTAAACGTTTTGCGTTAAACGCGGCTTTCCATACTTTATAATCGTACCGATAACCATCCTTTCGATACGGAACGTACGGAAAGCCTACGTTTTTAACCTATAAAGTACCTTTATCTTTTACCGTCATTTTAAATTAAATAACGTAATAAAAGTTTAAAGTTACCTTTATTTCTTCCGTCGGCATAATAATCGTAATAATTATTAAGGCAAACGTTAATAATAATAATAATTTAAAAAACGGAAATAGTTCGAACATAACGGTCGTATAAAGGTAATTAATCCTTTATAAGTAGGTTTATTTTTCCCTATCCCGTATGCTAATTACGTTAATACCATTTTAAAACCAGCCCTTTTGGCCAGCCGGTAATTAAATTATTCCGCTTAAGTTTTTATCTTCTTTTTATATATATATTAAATAGTTATCAACCTGATTAAATATAATAACTTATCGGAATAAATTTTATAATTCGTTTTCGGTAACGTAAAATAAGTTATCCTTAAAATCCTTAATATTACCGGAAAAGGTAACCTTTTCGTTAAATTAAACGTTTCGAATAATAATAACTTTATTCGTTAATAAGTTCCAAATCTCGTAAATATTTGTTAATCGGTAATTAACGAAAAAGTTTATTTATGCTTTAAAATTTAATTTTTAAAATTTTTATTCTTTCTTTATGGCGGTAATTATTATAACGTAGGCCATATAACCATAAGCTCGAAAATAAGCCTATTAAGGCTTCCGATTAAGTATTATAATGCCGTCTTTATACGCTAGATAAATATAATAAACCTTATATAAAATTTGTTAAAAAAAAGCGTATTTAAGGATACGGTTATATAAATATATTACCGCTTTAAAAATATATACGATTAAGAACGTAAATAACTTAACGCCATTTTATATCGTAATTATTTTTTCCTTAATTATACCCTTTAAACGCTTTATACCCCCGTTTTAAACCTGGATATATAATACTAAAGGCTTAAGTCTAATATTAAAAAAAGGCGATTAAAGTATATCCCGGAATTAATAATTTTTTAAAATCTTGTTATCGTATTCGATTACCTATAAGAAAACCTTATCCTAATTCTTCAGAACTTTTAAAAGGTATCGAAACGTTATAATTAATATATCTTATTCCCGGTTTTTTAAGTAAGTATCCTAAATAAAACCTAAATATTTATCGGTAGCAAATATAACGTATTTATATTTTTTAAGGTTTTTTTCGAAATTGATAAAGTTAATAACGATTCTTTATCTTAATCGGGATATTCCTTTTTAAAACTCGCAACGTATTTATCTTTTTGCCTTCGCTTTACCGTATGCTTAATATTCGACTATTATAGAACCCTTTAATCAAACTCCTTTAATATAAAAATATAATTAAACGATTATTTCAAGGCTTAGATAGCCTAATCGTAGGTGCCACATAATGCCGATACCTATACGCGGCGGTTTCTTTATTTATAAGTTAATATTTCGTTTATAAATAACGAAAGCTGCATAAAATATTATTACGTTAATATCTTTAATAATAAATTAATTAAATTTATTTATTAACGTAATAACAACTTAATCGTATTTATTTCGAATATAATTATTAATCCCTTAATTATCTTATTAATAACTTTTCTTTCGGAATTATCGAAATAATATTAAATTACATATAAATTTTTCGCAATAAGCCACGTCGTATAGCCGTAACGCTTTTATATTATTAAAACTTTAAAATAGCACATTAACCTTTCCGTACCCTTTAATCGGGACGAAGCTGTTACCTACGTATATTCCGTTACCTTATATAATTAATTTATAATTCAAAAACTTATTAATAAGGTTAAAAATATATATCGTAAACCTTAAATCGAAAATAAATAAATTTTTTAAAGGATAAAACGAAACATTTATAACATTACGTTAATTAATAATCAAAAAACACGTTAAAACTTATCTTACTCCCTTTAAAAGTTAATCCGTTTTTATAATTAACTTTTTTATAATTTTTAACAAACGGTTAACTTTTTCCTTTAAAAATTAATCAAAAATAATACGGTTTCGGATTAATCCTAACACTATTTTTCCGGGCTTAAACTTTATTAAAGCTTTGTTAAGGAATACATAAAAGCATTAAGGTAACCTATAATTAAGGCTTAGGCAGGCTTTATAACAAATACCTTAATCGTTTAATTCGTAACGCTTTCGTTTGGTATTTCGGTCCGCATAAAAACCTTCCCGACTACCTCGCTTCGGTCCTTGTCCAAGGGCCTTACCTTACGGCTAAAAATTAAATGGCTTAATTTCTTCCTGATCAGGATAATCCTGATCAGACTGGTCCGTAGGGATCCCGTAAAGGATTAAAAACGCTACCTTAATATTTCTTAATATAAATAATGGATTGGTCATAACCTAATAATCCAGAAGGCCAGCAACCACCTTTTGATAATTAATCGTTCCTCGATTAATATCATCTTTTTTCATAATTATAAATAAATTTAACCAGTTAGGTATAATAGGTGCTATTATTATGCATAATTAATTCGCCCAGATTACCGGCATTAATATTTCGGAAACGCCATAACGTTACCCTTAAGCCATAATTTCCTATTATCTTACTATCCATTTGTTAAATTTCTTAACCGACTTCGCAACCTGCTTTAATCGTTTTTCGTATTCGCGTTTGGTGTTCATAAGTAACCGACTATCGTACACCTTTCCGGATTCTTTTAATTTTGCATACCACCCTTTTAAACTATCGTCTACGTTCAAGTAGGTTTGCTTAATCGATAAAAATACTATATCTAGAACCTATTTTATAAAATCGTTACAATTTTTTCGGAAAGTTTTATATTCCCGGTTTTTATAAGTATAAATAAACCATTCTTGATTATATAATTATCGCCCCTCGGTCGTTATCTCGTATATGGAAATTAAAGTCCCTATCGGATCGGTTTCCTCTTATATAATCGATATAATAACTAAGGTCGCGTTACGCGTCTGGATTCGATTTCGTTTCTTCGGATAATTCGCAACGTCGGGCTTTTTAAGTTTAACGGGCCACGGATAGTCCTGATCAAAGTCGATATATTCCTACAAATCGTATCTTTTCGCCCTAGTCTTAAACTTATCCTTAAAATAATCCCAATCTTTTGGGCCCGTATATAAGATGTTCGACGACGATGAAATAATCATTATTATAATTAAGGTATATATAGATAATTACTACTGATATATAGCCTATATCGTCTTAGCAACAACTGATTAATTAATGATTTTCTCGAATTAAACGAATAAAACTCTTAATTGTCAGATATAAGGGACATTAGTTATATGTTATATTAGGTCAGTTGCAGGTGCTATTGCACTCATCCAACTTTAAGTAGCTTAGCTCCGGAACACGTATGGGCCGATCAGTAGGTGACCTTTCCGTATATGGGGTGCGCTACGCACCCCCCAGCTAGCTGACAATAACGTTATAAAAAGTAGCAGATATAAGCGCGTATAAAGCATACGGACTTATTTCTTGTTACCCGTTACCATAAGCAATAAAAAAGGGGAAACGTAAACACTTTTTTCCCAGGTTACTTAAAACATATACGGCTTACCTTTTTGTTATTATACTTAATATTTATATTAATTATATTACTATTTCTTTTGTTGATATTAATTTAGGGATTATATGGAGCTGCGAATGGCAAATTTAAGAGAGCATCTCCCTTTTATCTGGGGGGTATGTCGCAAAATAGGGGTCACTTGCTTAGTCATCAACGCCCCTAGGAGCTGTAAAGACCCCGTAATAACGTTGTTCCGGGGCTCCCACACTATATATAGAGCTTCCTAGCCACTGCTCTCCAGAGCCTAGATTATCCATGACAATTTACACTTCCCACACCTTATGCAACCTTCTCCCGCGATCAGCCTAACTGTGACATTAATTTAGGGATTATATAAAACTGCGACGGGCAGATTTAAGAGAGCATCTTCCTTTTATCTGGGGGGTGTATCGCAGAATAGGGGTCACTTACTTAATCATCAAAGCCCCTAGGAACTGTAAAAACCCCGTAATATCGTTGTCCGGGGTTCCCACATTATATATAAAGCTTCCTAGTCGCTGCTCTCGAGAGCCTAGATTATCAAGGACAATTTTACACTTCTCACACCTTATGCAACCTTCTCTCGCGATCAGCCTAACTGTGACAACTTCGATGTGTTATTTACATCCGCCGACGAAGCCCGATAGATAACGACGCTTGAAGCCATGACTGATGAAGAGATCAGAGAGTGGGCAACGAATTAGATCAACGCCATATCAGAGGATGAGATGCTTGACGATGAAGAGGATTCGTTATTCGTTGCGGAGGAAGGCAACCTGCCCTAGAGCTTGCTATATATACACATACTTCAGCGCCAAGAACGTATCTCAAGATACCCCAAAGCAGTCCACGAATATCCACTGATGGCCATCCATATGGGGATTTCGCCAGTTCCATCCATATATTTTTGTATGGTGGTGGATGGACGTCAACCGATTCCACGGGGGTGCGTCGTGGCGTGGATTGCATTGCTTCGACCTCTGGATGTTGCTCACCTTGGAGAGTCAGCCTATCCACCAATATGAACGGGACACTCACATCAATACGATCGAAATGCATTCCGGCGAGAGAGTTAGGCAAAAGCCGAGCGTCAATATGCAAAAGTTCAAATGCGACTGGCATAGAACGCAACCGGTGGTGGAAGTCTGCAAATAAATGCTTGAGGTAGTTCAGAAGACCTGGCTGCAATAGGCCTACTTCAACATAACCATTTAAAATGTGTCGGACCTGGCCGAAGGCCCATATATATGAGACCCTGACATCACACACTGAAGCATATACGACTGAAGAAGGATAAATTATCTGGTTGACCTCTAAGAGGTCCTAGCAAAACGAGAGGATGGTGATACCTCCTTGAATACATATAAAAACAACTGTAGCTAAGAGGAAAAGCTATCCGAAAGGTCCGTGGGTGGTCCTATAGATGGGCCCATATATATGGGCCTTCGGCCAGGTCCGACAAATAAGTACGCCGGGTAAAGACTTTAGGGACCGACATCCGTACAGGGGCTTCGAAGAGGGCCCCAAATGCCAAGAATATGGGTGACTGGGAAGGTGCCACTAAAGAGTGTTTACATATCACGTATTAACTCACGGGAGCCCGTACGGGTAGTAAAAGAGTGTATTGCAAGCTCGTGCTGTTGACCATTCCGACCCTCGAGGGATCCACCAGAACCCTCCTGGTTTCCCCTGTCCAAAACCTCCCATCAATCCATTTAAGCCAATTGAGATGGTATATGCCAATGTAGCCGGCCATCGAGACAGGCAATTGTACAGTAGTCATTTCAGTGAGTCAGCAATCCCACAGCTGCTCTATTTGCCCCTGGCAGGGAAGAAGGCCAGCGAGCATTCTATATGATGAGTTCGTACGTTAGCAGGAGTTCCGCCTCTAGCGCAGTTATTTCGCATAGAGAGCTTACTCAGACGGGCTCCTATCAAGGCCACGGCACCACACTGGCAGCTAAACCCTGGATTTAGTCCACGGTGTAGGCCGAGGCAGCGTCGGCATCAGCCCTCTTGTCGATGGTATAGACAGAGGCAGCATCAGCGTCGGAGCGCTTGTCAACAGTGTACACCGACGCGGCATCGGCATCAGACCGCTTGTCAACGGTGTAGACTGAGGCAGCGTCGGCATCAGCCCTCTTGTCAACGGTGTAGACCGAGGCAGCGTCGGCATCACCACGCTTATCGACAGTATAGACAGAAGCGGCATCAGCATCACCACGCTTGTCGACGGTATAGACAGGGGCAGCATCAGCATCCGAGCGCTTGTCCACAGTGTAGACGGAGGCGGCGTCGGCGTCGGCGCGACGGATCGGGGTGGCAGCGACCAAAGCACCAAGAGCGAGGATCAGAGCGTAACGCATTTTCAAATGTGTGAGGGTTTACTGGGTAGTTGGTGGCTGACTGTGAGGGCTGAGAATGGGGCTTCTGAGATGCAGTATTGAGTGTGTGCTGTGTAGCCTACTATGTCGAGGATCCCAATCCGAGGAACCCCTTTTTATCTATCTAGCTCGGTTCGTCAGATAGGCAGGTGATGTAGAGGCACTCGGCTGCTCTCACGCGAGTTCACTCCCGCCTTGCACTCACCCACGCAGCACTGCTATCTTCGACATCGCAGCGACGTTGACAGTGTTCCCCTCACTACACGGCCGCACATTGTCAGCATACACGACTACGCTGCATATAGTGTCGTCCTACTCCGTCGGCGACATCGGTGTTGGTTCAACAGGAGTTAGTATGCTCGGTTGTTAACCTTGCATGGCAAGGCAAGCCTGATCTTCAGTGCAGCTGAGCTGCATGGTATGGATCTGGGTTAATACAACCTGCAAGGTAGTTGCATGACCAGGGGTACGATTGGCTATGCGTACTCCTCCACATCCCGAGGCCAGGCTCATGGTGACATGCAAAATCAACTGAGTAATTTTCAACGGCCACTCAGTCTCACCTGGTGTTCTTTCGGGGTTTTGTCTATCTTCGTTCCTGAGTCGATCGATTTTCGACTTCATAGTGTACCCTCGACGAGTCTTTTCTTCATTCACACACTGGCGCACTCTGTCATTTGTTGAGCACGTTGCCAGGAATACGCTCCTGTTTTCTACCTCTGGCGGACATTTTTCATCCCAGAAACATGGCCCGTGAAAAAGTGTTCAGGGACGAGTCTAGTAACGGGTTGCTGTCCGAATCGCGAGAAAGCCAAGATGCCCAAGACAACATTGACTGCGAGTCGACTCGTACCCGCCCGTACAAGCAAATCTCATGGCTCAAGCGCCACCAGTGCTCTCTGACTGTTCACGCCATCATAGTAGTCACATACCTGGTCGTGACGGCATTGTTATGGCGCGTGCCGGCCTCAAGTTCGGAGAGGAATCAGAGGATCATGTTCAGCATGTGACCCGCCCCTGATGCGTGGCATCGCACGAATGTCCATTAACTAACGGTCTAATAGCCCCGCCGGACGATATCATTGAGCGGCAGGTGAGCACCATCCGCGACAGTCCCCCTGACATTGCGGCTAGCCCCTTCGTCTCTGGGACTTATGAGGAGACAGACGCCGCATGGGACCATCTTCTTCGATGTAAGTACAATGCAGCACAGCAGTCCCCTGAGAACCTTGGAGCTGACCATCGGCCGCTACCTGCAGTCCACAATCTTAGGATATGGGAAGATGAGATGGAAGCTATGAATATTAGCTCGATTGCATTCAACCACGGCGGGGGTTATCATGGAATGATGGGCGTCTTTCACGAGCTTCATTGCCTGGTAGGTCCGAACCCAATGAGGGAGGAAGAAATTGTCGGGGCTCGTGCTAACTAACCACTTGCTGACGTAGAGGCGCCTCCGAGAGGCCATTCACCAAGACCATTATTATCGTGATTTCAGCGAGGGGAAGAAGAAATTCCTCGTAGGACATTCCGGTAAGTGACTCCCCGCTCCGCTCTGTGTCCATCTGCATCCCAATGCGCTGACTCTAACAACACAGCCCACTGTATCGATATACTTCGAACAGCGGCGATGTGCAGAGCAGATACAATGATCTTTCCATACCACTGGGTCGATTTTACCCGTGTGCCCGCTCCGACGTGGGTTCAGAAACACGAGTGTGTTAACTGGGATAGGCTAGAGGACTGGCTTGAAACGCGAAAGGTTGACATCAGAGCGCCAAACATGATGATTCATCCGAAATACGGTATGTCGTTGCAATTATAAGTAATGCAACCCCACTGAGAACCTGGTTCTGATACGATGATGATAGGTCCTGCGTATCCCGGAGGACAGCACATTGATGAGCCGGATGGTCCCCAAGTGCTGCCCTTGGATCCGGAATAGAAGACGAGATGTAAAGGCTTCGCTTGTTTGTTGGTCCTTCAGACGTAGAAATTTCACGTGAAGCTCAGGAATGGAAGTTGCACACACTATCTCTGACTAAATGCTCATCCAGAATCATATGTAACATGTGTTTTCCGGCTGTAGCTTTAAACCGTGTATGTAGTGATATATATTTTTACTAAAACAAAATGTGATTCTTAGTCAATAAACCCAGAGCCGTGTATAGTGTTTTTGTGCCATGAGCTGATTGCAATTGATGAGACCATTTCGATCATTCTGCCTCATTTCCAAATGTCGTCGACCTTCGGTTTGGCAGAACGGTGGCCATACAATAACATAAAATGAGAAAAACGAATAAGATTCCGATTCCAAGAATGCTATGTAATCTATTCTCCCTCCCAGAAGCATGCCTTGAAACGGCTCCTCCATGACATACACCGACTGACAAATCCGCCCCGTGCTGTTCTCCATCGTCGAGACAACAAACAATCTCTCAATGTCCACCATGGATTTTACCGTGGTTCTGCGGTTTCTTCTCAAGCGCGCCAAGTTTATCACCACTTTCTGACCCTTTGGGGAATGCAGGACCTGAGGGGGATGGGGTGTCAGCTATTTCTCGTGTCTACTTGGCTTCATACTTCCAACATCAACTTACCCTTTGTCGGGTGGACGAGCCAGCCAGGCTTCATCATGTCTACTGTGCGCGCCTTTGTCCACTCCTCGATCTTCTCCCAGTTCGCGCACTGATGCGACGTCGCGTTGGCGACGGGGAGGGCGCTCTCGTCGTGCCACTCGTAAGTGATCAGGCCGATGTCGGCGTGGCACATAATGGACGACCGCAGGAAGTCGATACAGTGCTCTGAGTTCTTCATCAGCCATTGAAGGGTTGTTTTTCGTACGCTATCGATGAAACCAAGATGGGCGAAGGCCGGGGAGTGCTCGGGATGCTCACCATTATGGAGTCTGTTCAGCTCGTGCTGATGCTCCGTAAAGTCGCTAAAGTAATAATCCGGGTACATGTACTGGTGGATGCGCTTGAGGCAGTGCAACTCGTGGTACACGTTGAGGGTGCCGAGGAAGCCGCCACCTTCGGGCACAGCGACTCCAATATCTTCACGGCCGTAGTGCTTCATAATCTCGGGCTCAAGGATGATGTTCTCGGCTGTAGGAGTCGTTAGCACAGGTGCCAAAAGCACGGCTGGCAACTAGGTGAGATTTTGCGGTATAATACCATTCAGGAGATCATGCCACGCCTGGTCGAGCTCTGCGCTCGGCTTCCCCGAGTACTTCCCCTTCTCCGTGATCTTGTCCTCCAGCGAGAAGATGGTATTCTGATACTCCAAGACCTCGACCGCAGGAGCTGGTATCACACCGGTCAGCAGAAAGCCCAGAATCCGCAGGGACAGGGGTCAGTGCTCACAAAATGGCAGTCCCTGGTCCCTCAGGTTCTTGTCCTTGCCTTTAACGACGAAGACAAGCCCGAGCACATAGACGCAAAGGATCACAGCTTGAGAAATGAGAAACCTAGGATCCCGCCAGAATGAGCGCCTCGTGTAGCAGTCTAGCTCGCGAGGATGCTCCTTCCCCAGGAGACGATCCTCTGAACCTCTGTCGGACGGGAGACGGGTGCCGTCTGAAGAAAAACTTAGCGTTGGCAGGCCGGCATAGCCCACGTTTGCCTTGCGTCGGTAGTATCGTTGCAGGTGGGTGAACAGGGACATTTTGGGTTGTGGCGCGAGTTGGTTTGGATCTGCCGATGAGAAGTCAATACAGATGGTTACCAAAGCCGCAAGGAAGTTCTTCGCAAGTAGTATCTTGCTAGATGAATCTGAATGGGACGGAATTTAGTTAACCAACATTCACGACTGTCAAGAACCTCAGTTTCCGTCATCTCACTGGGGTTCATCTTCACCCAGATGTACGGCGGTTTGCGCCGAGCGGATTGTTGTTGTTGTTGGCGACCTACCGAGCAGACGTTGCTTTAACACTGCAGTGTCATTAGCCTCCATGCATGCCCGGGCGAGACACGTCCCCACGACCATATGACATTGCATACGGATGTCCCGTTGCAGGATGCAGCATGCGCCGTGGAATGCTCCAGCGAGCCCACCAGCCAGGCCTGCATTCTTTCGAACACGTCCAGGCCTTCGCGTCTCGCTGTGTGCCATATAGATTTACACCTATTGCACTCTCGTTCCCTGCATGGCCATGCATAGTGATGATATTGGACGCGCTGGAGGAGTGTGATTGATGCCTACGTGCATGCTGTACAGGTGTCTCTTAATTTGACCGATCCTATCAAAGACGGTATTGAGATATTGTACTACAGCCAGTGTGAAAAGCCTGCTACATTGCGTAGTTGTATCAACTATGGAGTAGGTAATAGAGATCTTCAAGCCATCGCAAAGTAAGGCGGCAACCCCGTCGAGCACCTGCAAGCCCCTGGACTCGGATCTCTGTCTCGTTACCGCGTAGGCTTCTTTGCTTGATCTACGGGCTAGTCTGGGCTCTCGTTCCTGGGGGCGCGCGATGGATATCTAGTACTACAAATCACCGATCGCAGAGGGTTGCTTTATGCGGCGTCTTCAACATGTAGAAAAACACACAGATAGCCCTAGACAGCTCGAGCTCCGGCACCTCGACCTGCTGGGCAATCTTGGACAAGAACGACCAAATTCCCGCGAACTACGCGCTCACCATTAGCCACATGAGTAATCTTGTCCGAGGGGGACGCCTGGCATGTGTCGCCGGCGGTAAATGCAAAAATGGACGTACCTGCAGTTGTAGGTAGCGCTTTTCCCGGCGCCAGAGTGAGTCGGACGTCTCGTCCTGGAGTAGCTGGCCGATGGTGTCAGCGATGAAGCAGCGCTTCCTGGCATCAGCTACCCCTCCGCCGCCTTCGCCGCTGCCGCATCCGCGCTCAGCCGCCCGGCCCATCCGCTCCAGCTCGTCCTTAAAGGCTCGCTCGACCGTATCAATGCGCTCCTCGTGGTACCCCTGGGCCTCGCGGCCAACCCACGTCTTGGAGCTCTCGTGCAGCTCCGCGAGGAACCGCCGCAGTCGATAGCTGCGGCTGGCCGACTGCGCGGCGTGCGGCTCCGAGCCGCGCTGGAATGCCGCCGTGTAGTAGCTCGTGGCTACGTCGTCGAAGCTGTCGAAGCCAGCCTGCTCGGCCGCCTTGAGGACCGCGCCCATGCGCTCCTCAAGCGAGACGCGGTCCACCACCACGTCTCCCAGCCAGCTGGACGCTTTTGGCGGCCAGGGGAGCTGGCGGGGTCGGCGGGCGGCGCTGGTGCAAGAATCCGAGTCGGACTTTTCGTGGCCGTGGGCGGCCGGGTTACCTCCGGGTTGGCCCTTTCCGGTCCGGTCGGTCGCTGGGGATACGAGATAAGACTCGTCTTCGGGATCCAAGAAGTCGACCTCTGGGCCACTTGCGAGTTCTTCGTTGCTGAGCTGTGCCACCCAGTCATCTAGATTGCCCAAGCTTTCCAAATTCACGTGAGTCATCAACACAAGGGCAGATGATTCCAAGTCGGATAGGGAAGTCGAGCCCAAGGTAGACGGGTGGGAATCAGGCACAGCACTCGAGTTCTTCTGGCGATCGAAGCCCCAATCTTGAAAGTTGGCAGGCCTGTCGGGTAATAGTGCCGAGTGCTTGCGGGATGGTTGCGCCTCGACATTTCCCCTAGTTCCCGGTTTGCTACCTGAGACCGACTGGCGGTTTCTGTGGATATGTGAGGTCAGCACTCGACGGTTGTCCACACATGATGGGTGAATGTCAATAGCCTGTAATATACCTAGTGTGTAAAGTTCGTCTTAACTTAGGACGCTGTATGTTAGCTTCGGGAGGCTTCCCGGTCCTGATAGTGGTGTTCCCGGGTTCTCTGGTACCCCCACGGCTGTTCGCGCCGTGTTCTTTATTTCGGAGTTCTGTGCATCAAAGCTGTGATTAGCTCCAGCCTCCGTCAAACCACGCTGTTGAAATGCCGCGTATGAAAATTTGGATTTGGGAAATTGAAAGATACTGACGATCTCGGTATCTCCTCTGGGCTAGCCGATTCTTGGCGCGCTTAATGTCATCTTTTTGGAACTCGGCATGAACAATGGGACCGGTCCATTGCATTTGGCTAGGAGACGTTTCCAATTGCGCATCGCAATAGGGGTGAGATGGTAGGCTGGAAGAGACATTTGGGTGGCCGAAGCCCTTGGACAGAGTTGCTCCGAGGTCAGAGAAGGACGGGTCAAAATCATTCATCGTCTAGTCGGAGATATCAAATCAAATTCAATGAGCCACCCCAGCAGCCAAGGATTGGGTAGGTACTTGGTTCGAGGGTTGGTGGCCCACGACTAATATCATGTTTACCAGTCTTGACTATTGGAAAAGGACTGTGTTAAGGTTATGGTCAGATGGTCTTTTCTTTACGCCCGGACGTCCTGCAGATAACACTTGGATGTCCTGCAGATAACACTTGGATGTCCTGCAGATAACTCTTGGACGTCCTGCAGATAACACTTGACTACTCGCTGCTTGACTCTCAAGGGGTGAAAACAAAAGCTACTGTAGTACCAGTTCTTTAAGTTTCCGGGGCTTTGATCCTGCCCGTAGAACCGACCCGAGGACAGGGACCACATATGATTATCTCGCAGTGGATCAGTTTTTCCATTCTCCGTCATTTGCAGGAGACCAGGTCCCTGATCCACTAAGATCTGGCTCTGCCTGGAGTTGAATTGAACCAGCCAATCTCTGCTTGTTAATCGAGTTGATCTACTGCGAGATAACGGGTGTGACCCGTGTCCTCGGGTACGAAAAACTCTGCAAAAAGGCGGTAGAATCACCCTTCACTCTGCGAGAAGTGTTCAAGGGCTGGTACATCTCTACGTTGATAGAGTAAAAGTCCTGTCCATCAATAGAAACCATTAGTAACTTGCAGGTCCTATTCTGTGCTCCGCTAATCGGATGCGATGGCCTACAAGCCCCGGCCGGCCCGTTTTCCCATATATGGGACGCCGAACAAGACCCCGGATCTAGGATAAGCGGTCCACAGCGCTAGTGCTTGCATAAGTTACATCTGTAGCATTGCCCGCGTGACAACTTACAAGGGTCTTCCCATTCCAGGCAAGTTCAGCATCCAAGCTTTCTAGTAAGCCCCGTAAAAAAGCTTGTTCCCTAGTGGCCCATTGCGGCTCTGGCCACGCCCGTACTCCGTACGGAGTACCTACTATCGTGAGTGGCGACTCGTGAGTGGTGACTCGTGGGAGTCCTAGTGTATGGGATCTTAGGCTGGTCCTAATGTCATAGTCTAGGACTCCTGGTACACGGTGCCGCCATTCTGTGTCGGTCACCAAAGGTTCAAAAGTTCTAACCCTCTTACGTAGGGTGTGACGGCTGGGCTAGTTAACCAACTATTAAACCTAGTGGTTGGGAGGATACAGCTCCTAGGGGTCTGCGACTAGTGACCGACCAGTCGCCGACCCACCCATTAGCATAAATAACCATCTGGCAACTAATGGGAGACGCCAGATGGAAGTAGCCTAATACACTCACTTCTTGGAATTCACTCTGCGACTGGTTGGCGACCACCTCACTCTAGCACTCAGCTATCCCTTATCTTATAGTCGTACGGTTTATGTCAGATATAGGGGACATCAGTTGTGTTGTTGTATTATGCTAGTTACGTGTGCTGTTGCACGCGTACAACTTTAGGTAGCTTAGCTCCGGAACACATATGGGCCGATCAGTAGGTGATCTTTCCGTATATGGGGTGCGCTACGCACCACCTAGCTAGCTGACAGTTTATGTTGACAGTGATTACCTTCCCTTAAAAATGTTTTCTTGGCACCCCGCTATTAGCGCGGTATTAAGGGCCGACCGCTAAATGGCCGCGGAACCTTGTATAATTTATGACTGGTACATATTAAGGATATAATATATTAATTTTTCGCTGGCCCGTCGATTTAACATTTTATAGCGAAAATTATTTCTACGGTAACGTAACGAAGCTTTCGTCGAGGATAACTAACGAGACTTAAAAACGTTATTACAACTTATTAACGTATATTAAAGATGGTAAAAATATTAAAAAACAAATTAAAAAATAAAAAAAACTTAAAAATTATAAAAATTATAAAAATTATGAAAATTATGAAAATTATAAAAATTAAAAACATTAAAAACATAAAAAAAATTAAAAACTATTAATTTTTCCGGTATAACAGTTCCGACGTAACTTAATATTTGTCAACCGTTAACGCCTAACTGTCGAAACCTTCCTATTTGTCTTTTATATTCGAACCGCGATATATTTCGACGTTAAATATCCTGAAATAAACCGTAAATCTTAGAATTCTAACCCTGTAAAAGGTTTTAAGTGCAAGATAAGGGATAGCTGAGTGCTAGAGTGAGGTGGACACCAATCAGTTACAGAATAAATTTCAAAAATTGCCTGTATTAGGCTACTTTTATCTGGCGTCTCCCATTAGTTATCAGATGGTTATTTATGTTAATGAGTGGGTCGGCGACTAGTCGGTCACTAGTCGCGGACCCCTCGGAGCGGTATCCTCACATTAAGTTATTAACTTTTAATATACGGTACGTATTTCGGCGGTACACCGTTTTTATCCGACAGCGTAACTACGAAGTTTTCGATATAAATTTTAAACGAAACGTACGAAACGAAAATAAAATAAAAAAGGACGGCGTTAAAACGGCGATAGACGACGGTCCGTAGCGAACGAAAGGACGGAGTTATATATTCGAATTATTTAAATCTTAGTCTTTTATGTTTACGGGTAAAACTTCTTTTTTGTGAAAAGTTTTATCGAATTACAGCTAGATATTACCTTCGTACAGAAGAAAGAGAATATAATGTAAAAGTTAATTAACCCGCATCTTCGAACGAAATCTGTTAGTTACTTAAGTAGCCGAATACCCCCCTTATGCCCTAAGGGAGGCTCGGGTTCCATTAACCCTAACGGCGTTAAATACTAAAATTACTGCGCATTGAAATTTGTGCACGCCCTACAACGCCCCCATTCACCCATATAGATCATTAACTTTGATAATTCGTAATAATTCGAATATTAAAGCTATTTATAATTAACAAAATAATTTAGGAAACTTTATATCTGGCGTATAGTATTTAGTGTACCAACCCTTCGCTTTGCGCAGCGCTTTGATTCTTTTCGGCATTTTATCGATTAGGTGATTTATTAGGGATTAAGAGGCCGCCTATTACCTTTTTTTAATCTATTCCGTTAATATAGCCCTGTTTTTTGCGTTATTTTTAAGTTTGTAAACGTTAAGATATTTTTTATAAAGGATCGCCTTTATTTACTTCCATACGTACTCGATAGGGTTTATATTGAAGTTATAAGCATGCCATTCGATTAGCCGTATTTCGTAAATTTCGAACCACGTTATTATTTTTTTAGATTTATATATTTTCGCGTTATCCTGTTAATAAAACTTCCTAAGCTGATATATCGGAAAAAGGGTTTTCTTGAAAACCTGAATATAGCTTTCGAAGGTATTGTTACAGGAACAAGGGTTCCTGTCTCTAAGAACCCTACTTGAGGACTAGTGTGGACCTGTCTCGGCTAAATCACGGGTAGGAAGGCTTGGCCTTCCTGGTGATCTAGGTGATCTAAGTGATCTGGTCCAGATCACATAGATCACATAGACCCACGACACACTTATTAAAAGACCATTGGATATATATAAACCAAGTTCCCTATATAAATAGCACCTACATAATTTCGCTCTTTAGCTATTAATTTAAGCCTACAGCTAAAACCAGTCTTGTTTTACTATAGGAAAAGTTTTTAAACCTTTTTAACGAATAAACCCTGAATAAATTATTTTTCGCTTTATTGTTACTTGTAAATTAAAACCCCTTTTCGGATATTACTTATACTTCCAGGTAGATGTATAACAGGTTCATTATATTTCAATAACTCCTTAATTAATAACCGACGGATAATTTTAAACTCAGTTAAATATAAAGTTTTTTAAATCCAGTAAAAACGATATCATAAAACGACATTTAGAAAATAAATAATATACCCGATCCCCGTTATAAGTTAATAAAGGATTAATAACTAAATTAAATAATTTACATCTTATCGAAAAAGTTCTTTAATTAATTACTTATATTATACTTTTTATAACCCGAAATAAAAAATGAACCTTTTTTTTCCTAAACCTAGCATCCAACTCCGGCTCCAAAAATATTATTAAGGTCCAGGGAGATTCGAAAAAAAAAGAATTAAAGGTCCAGGAACTTTAAGGCCCAAAGGGGGGGGGGAAAAGGCTTTGCACTAAGGAAAAAATAGAAATCCTCTTACGCAAAATTTAAGCCTTGAAAAAGAATAGAAAAAAAACCCCAACCCTTTAAAAAAAGGATAACTTAACCTACGTAAGCAATACAAGAAAGTACCCCAGCACCTCTTTTATTCGACTTTAATCGATACCGCGAAACTATTATCTTACCTCTTAACTATTACGGAATACCGGAAATTAAAAGCTATGAATTAATTACTTTAAAGTCTTAGGGCAAAATTATAAATATAAAAAGATTCCTCGTTTAAATTAGAACTTACCTTAAGTTTTACCAGAACTTTTTAATAAAGAATTATTAAAAAGTAATGGTTATCTTTTAATTGCTTGCTAAATGAATTCTTTTATAATTCGAATCAATTATAAAGGATTACCTAGAAAACTACCCCGAAAACTTTTTAAATATTACTAATTATATTTTTAACCATTACCGGTACTTTAAGGATCGAATACGAACTATATTTGAAAACTTAAATAAAAAACAATACGCGGTAAAACAATTATCCCTTTTTTATTAAACTAAATTAACTGCAAAATATACGACAAAATTTACCCGCTTAGCTGTAAGTTCTAATTTACCAAAAAGCGCGTTATTGTATCCCTTTTACGATAGCTTAAAACCTTAAATTAAAAACGAAATATACACAATACCTAAGACAAAATCCTTTAAGGAGTATACCAACAAAGCAATTATTGTTAACCGACGTACCTTTAACCGATACCTTGAGAAAAAAGAATTAATAAACGAAATAACGATAAAAACTTTACCAACCGAATTAAAAAAGATAAAGGTAAGCTTTAAAAGGATATAAATACCGTTTCGAAAAAACCTAAGAAAAATAAATCTGACATAAAATAATTTAATTATAACAAAAAAGGATACTTTCAAAACGAATATCGCTTTCCCGTTAAAAAGAACTTTAAAAAAAGAAAAATTCCTTAACACTAAAAAAAAGACAAAGCGGCTAAACAAAAAACCGATAATAAGGCGGAAAAGGAAAAAAAGAAGTTAATTTAACTTTCTTGCAGCCAAAATTTACCATTACTACCACTACTTAAACCCAGAACGATATCCCAAAGTATGAAAATTATCCTAGTTACTAGGACGTTAAAGTTAAGGCTTATAAATATCACCTAAAACAAATAGCCTCCAGGATAGCCATATAATTAAAATACCTTTATCATTTTGACATATCTTAATATAAGATGCATTACGAAAATGGTTAATTTTAACTCAACGTTAACAACTATAAACAGTTATCCCCGAAACCTTATAAGCTTTTTAAATGCACGATATATATTAAACTTCGAATAAATTAACATAATTTGCAGCATTTTACCGCTTATTACCTTAATAATTATCTCGTTTATTTTAAAGCTAAAAAAAGATAATAACTTTTAACTTAAATAAAACGAAAAAATATTAACCGAACTAAATAACGAATATAAATATATAAAAACTTCCCGATAACCAAAATACCCCAGGTTTTATTATTTATATCCCGAATTAAAACAAAATTAAAAAAGCCATATCATAAAGACATTTATAGTATTCCCCGACACTTTACATCTAATACAAACTCCTAAATATAGGAATAACCCCTTCAAAGGTCCGCACCTTTAACCCTATAATTCGAAAAATACAAAACTAAAGGTTAAACCCGAAAAAAATAGTTACCTTCGAATGCCAGTTCGGCAAAAAATGGTATAAATACATAAATAATTATTATATTAAATACGTTATAAAAAAAGCGCGAAAATGGAAACGCCTTTTTATAAACAAATGATATTAGTTAAAAAACGACAAAAACTTTCGAAACTAAGGTATTAAAAAACCCTAATTTATAAAACCTTATACGAAACGACGTAAAGGTTATGCAACCAGATTGAAATTCCCCTTTAATATAAAAATAAAATGTTTAAGGTTATAATCGATTTAAAAGCCGAAAGTAACTTTAATTTTCCCTCGGTAACAAAAAAACATTAGGTTCCTTGGAAATATAAGTTAAAGTTTTATAAGTTACGTATAATAGACGGACGCCTATTTAAATATAAAAATAAACGAATTTTCCAAAAAATTTAAAAAATTTCCCGTTTAGATTTAAAACTATCAAAAACGAATTTATTAAACATTGCCGACATTTCTAGACATAACATCATCCTAGAAATGCCGTAACTCACGTTTAGCAATCCATATATTAACTCGAAATACTAAACTTTTTTTGAGAAAATAATAAAAAACTATTTAAAAAAACAATTAAAAAATTTATTATATTATTAAAAAATACATATGCCAGAATAAGCCGAAATAATACTACCGGAATACCAGAGATTTAAAAGATTATTTAAGGACAAAAAAGACCGCGAATTACCTTTATACCGTTAATAAGATTATAAAATATCCATTAAGGAAAGGCATTACCTTAAACTTTATAAGATTTACTATATAAACTTTAAAAAGTTAAAAACCTTATAAAGATTATTTAACTTTAATTTAAAAAAGGGATATATTCGACCATTTAACTTTCCTGCTAGATACCCCGTCCTTATGGTATTAAAACCAAGGATAAGAAGCAAAATATTAATGAAAACGAAAATTTAGTTTATAAAAAAGTAATCGGTTATAATAATTAAACGATTTTACGATTAAAAATAGATACCCCCTAACCCTTATGAACATATTAAAAAAACGTTAATAAAGCTAAATAATTTACTGGATTTAATGTTCGAAACAGTTATTACCGTATCAAAATGGCCAAAAAAAGGAATAAAAACGGTATTTAAAATAATGTACGGACTTTACGAATATCGAATAATACTTATAGGACTTATTAATGCTTCCGTTAATTTCCAACGTTTGGTTATAACCATTTTACGAAAATTCCTAAACAAATTCGTATTCGTTTATTTTAATAATATTTTCATCTATTCTAAAATTCTAGAAAACTATAAAAAGTATACAACTCAGGTATTTAGACCCTTAAATAAGGCGAATATCCGAATTAACCTAGCCAAAAATGTATGGCATACATAAAAGCTAAACTTCCTAAAATATATACTTACCCCCGGCTAAATTTAGATTTAACGCTTTAAAATGGAAATAGTTAAGGATTAGCCCATCCCTTATAAAGCAACCGTTATCGACATCCGACAAATCTTAAGATTTACGGGTTATATACGCGGCTTAATTAAGGGATATAGAATTATAATTATATTATTAACGAATCTTATTACTAAAAAATATGTCGGAAAAAAGTTTAAGTTTTTAAAAGATGCGAAAAAAACGTTTCACATTTTAAAAAATAAAATTACCAGTAAACTCATAATAAGACTACCTAATGCAGATAAAAAAAAGCGTTTAAAAAAGGACGCCTTAAACTATATACTAAATACTATCCTAAAACAACTAAAAGATAATAATAAGTGGTATTTAATAGCCTATTACTCGAAAACGTTCAAAAATGCAAAACTTAAATACCCGATTTATAAAAGAAATTTGCTAACAATTATTAAAGTTTTTAAAAAAGTAAAAGCTTTTCCTTAATGAAACTAAAAAACCTTTCGATATTTACTCCGATCATAGAAACCTTACTTGATTCATAAAGGCCCAAAAACTAAACAAACAACATAAAACTTAAATAATTTTCCTATTAAGGTTTAACTTTAAAATATACCATATTAAGGGAAAGGAAAAAATCTAAGCAGATATTCTTAATCGCAAAAACGATTATAATCCCAAAGTTTCTAAACGAAGCCTGCAAATATTACAGTATAATAAAAATGGCACTATATAATTATGCAAGATCCTAAGAAAACCAACCCCCGAATTATTAACGAAGTTTTGAAATTCTTATAAAGAAAAAGAAAAAGGTTTAATAATTAAAAGGATAGCCAAAAACCAGCTATTATACTATAGCAAAATTTACGTTCCTAAAAACTAATAAAAACAATTCGTAAGGAAGTTTTACGAAAACCTATTATATAAATATTAAGCAATCTTTAAAATCACCCGAAGGCTACAAAAAAAGTACGATTTCCCAGAATTACGCCGAATAATTAAAAAGGCTATCAAAAATTATAATATTTATAATAAGGCTAAAATCGCACGCCATAAGCCTTACGGGTTATTATAACCTACTGATATTCCTAATAAGGTATAAAACACCATAACTTAAAATTTTATTACCAGCTTTTTTTCATCTAAAAACCCCATTATTAAAGTCGAATACGACGAAATCTGGGTAATTATTAACAAACTTACCAAATATAAGTACTTCTTACTTTTTAAAGAAACTGTAGTAGCAAAATAATTAACCTATACATTCATTTAATACTACCTTGACAAATACGGAATATCAAAAAAAAGAAATTTTAACCGAAATAAACTTTTTATATCCAAATTTGGTATTAATTTTTTCAAATAAATAAGTGCCTAACTTAAATTTTCGACAGGCTATGACCCCCAAATAAATAATTAAACGGAACGGCTAAACCAAACCCTGGAATAATACTATCGAAATTACGTTAACTACTAACAAAATAACTAAATAAAATTATTATCATTAGCATAAATAGCTTATAATACGTTTACTAACTACAGTTTCTCCAGCAAAAAATGGCCTAATATTACAACAAAAAAAGAATTAAAAAACTAATTTTAACGAAAGGGGACAAAGTCTACTTGCTACGTCAAAAACAAAACGCGACGTCGAATATCTCACAAATTAAGACTAAAAGGCCCAACGATAAGCTCGATTTTAAAAAGCTTAATCCATTTAAAATTATCAAAGTTATTTCCAAAACCAACTACCGATTACTATTACCTAAAACAATAAAGATGCATCCTATTTTTCACATTTCCTTACTTAAACCAATACCCAAAAATACCCCGTTAAAAACAAATCTGGAAATCGAAAAAGATAATAACGAATACGAAGTGGAAAAGATACTAGACTTTAAAATAATCAAAAATAAAATCCAGTACCTAATTAAGTAAAAAGGATATTTACATAAAGAAAACATTTAAGAACCACTTAATCATTTAACGAATACGATAAACCTAATTAAAACGTTCCACTGGTAGAATCCTAACCGACCGTTTCTAACGCGGCCAAAATCGCAGGCGATAATAATCCCCAGCTTAAATTTAAACCTACGGCGTTCCAATCGAAAGAAATAAACGCTTCCGCAATAACGATTATCTCGGAAACAAGCCGCGCTTATTCCATTTCCATACGTCGCTATTCTTCCTCTAACCTTTCTTGCTTTTCCAGTTAATTCAATTCATATTCCTTTTTCAAAATAGTTATAGCCTTTTTCTTTAAAACTTCCTGCTAAAGGCGCAAACGCTTTATCCGCCTATTAAGCTTTCTTATCCTCTTTTCGGCAACCTTTTAATATGCAACTAAAATATCCTCCACCTTTCGTTACTTTTTTTTCAAACGATTATATATTTTATCCAACTTCGTTAGTAAATTCATGGTTAAAACGTTACAACTTAAACGCTGGCGACGAATGCAACAGTCGCAGCTCGAAATATTAAGAACAAAGAAATAATCGGTTTCGTTAAAACGAATACAAGTCGAATAAGGGAAAGCCTTAACGCCAAACTTCTTAATAGAATTAATTCGAACGTTGCGGGAATCGCGTTAATTTGAGCGAAGTTTTCTTTTTTCTTTTCGAATACAGCCTATTATAGTAAAGTTAATTAAAACGTTTCCAAAAAAAACCTTTTTCTAACAAAAATGACTACCTACGGTTCTTATCTTTAGGATAAAGATCCTTGGAAAAAGGAAATAATGTTACAGGAATAAAGGTTCCTATCTTTAAGAAACTTACTTAAAAACTAATATGAACTTATCTCGGCTAAATCACGGGTAAAAAGACTTGGCCTTCTTAATGCTTTAGGTAATTTAAATAATATGGTCCAAATTACATAAATCTACGACATATTCATTAAAAAACAGTTGGATATATATAAACCAAGTTCTCTATATAAATAATATCTACTTAGTTTCGTTTTTGTAGCTATTAATTTAAGCCTATAGCCAAAGGCAGTCGTTCGTTACTATAAGAAGAATCTTTAAACCTTTTTAACGAACAGACCCCTAATAAATTATTCCTCGCTTTATTGTTACCTGTAAATTAAAACCCCTTTTCGGATACTGCTCATACTTCTAGGTGGATGTATGACAGGTTCCTTACAGGTATATCCTTTACGTACGAAATCGGTATTTCGTTCTATAATAATTAATTCGAACCTTTTACCCTTATAAATAAAGCCATACATTATTAACGTAACGTCCGGACGTCCATAATCGGTTATATTAACCATTTGGCGTTAGTATTTATTTTCGAAGTAACGTTATATTTATCTGAATAATAACCTTGTATATTAAATATTAGCGCCCGATTAATCCCTACATTTTATATATGCGTACTTCCGTTAATCTTTTCTTTTTTCTTTTCTTTAATAATGTAAGGGAATGACCGCGGGGGTTCCCTACTTAAGTGCGGACAAGGCCTTCCAACGTCAATTGGCGTTGGAACTGCTGATCTTTTAGATCATGTGGCGGAGTGGCTAGTCCTTTCTATTCCCTTACAAATAACGATAAAAACGATTCCTTTTTATTATTACTTTCGTTGATAAACAGATTCGGCGGATGAACTTTTAACAATAAAGATTCTGCTTTTTAAGAAAACGAATTAATATTTTGCGGTATATCGAAATATCAGTTTGATTCTTAATTTCGTTTAAAAGGGCTTTAACGCATATTCTGAGAAGCTTCCCGACGATTTTAACGATTAATCGACCCTTTAACGTATTAATTTTCTGTTTGGCCTTAAAATAAATACAGTCGTTAAATTTTCCGGTTTCGCGATACCTTTTAATCGTATTAATAACGGTGTTACAGTGGTATTTAAATCGGTCTGTAAAGTCCTTTATAACTTTCCAAATAAGTAGTTATAATTACCGTACGAGCTTCCAGAATAAGGATGTTTTTACCTTTCCTTTTATTAATTAACACCTTACTTAAATTTTTTCTAGGAGACGTCATATTGCTAAGTTATTAAAGGTTGAAAAATGAGGGTATTTAAAGAGAGCTTAGCTTAAAACCGCGTTGGCATCGCGCGAAGTGGGGAGTGCACAATTTTCAACGCGCGGGAATTTTACAAACAAACAAACGAATAAACTTGTTGGCAGTGATATCGTGAGATCTAAGCAATAAGGTAACTAGTCACGTCTGGTAATAGCAAAGGTCCCTTTGAGCCCCTCACGTGATATCACAGTAGGCCGCTCTTCCGTTCTGGGACCTCGTCCTCTATCGGAAGCTCTGTTTGGTTTAGGTTGTACGGCCCACTCAATCTTCTTGGCCCTCGCCGGGGTCCTAATACTGCGGCTCCGACCGTCCAGTTAAGAGCCAAGTCCGCTAGGTCATAACATAGGGGTGCAAAGTCATCTCCACGCCGTTGCATGGCCTCGGAGGGTGGGTTAAAGTGCGCGCAGCGGTAATACGACACTCTCGTACCGGTGCAATCTGCCGTGCAACATTACAGGTCGCAAGGATGGTAAGTGTTAGCGCGGTGCCAGGCATCAAAGAGCTATGGGCCAGTCTTATCAGTATTTTGCTACACGCGTTTTGACCACTTTGAAGGCCCCAGTCGTTACCGTTGATCAGGATATCGCCAGAATTTCGGAAGGTATTCTCTGTTTTGATTTTCAGTACTTTGCAACGAGATATTGGCGTGCATGGTACTGATCAACATATCTTTGATGCCTGGCGCCGCGTTAACACTTTCCATCCTTGCGACCTTTAACGCTGCACGGCAGATAGAGTGTCGTATTACCGCTGCGCGCACCCTTAGTGGACAGCCGCTGTCGAAGCACGCCACTAACAACAGGATCTCGGTGTGAGGGGAGTATCTCGCGAGCTGCCGAACAGCTCACAGCGGGGTTATGTCGCGAGAACTGCAGGGTCAGAGGCGGAATTGGCTGCGGAATGATTGCGGGATCCGGTGGTACCTAGTCCCTCGGTGCTAGTCTATTGTGGAGTGATCACACAAGGCTGGCTGCCGGCCTGATTGGTCCTTGGACGAGCCCCTAGGTGGCAGCGTTGTGCTGATCTGCCGCAGTGTGGTCTAGGTAGGTACTTTAAAGGAATGCCAGTTAAAATTCACGAGAGATAACCGTCCAACGAACACACACGCAAGCTTAGTTGAGCGTGTGGGTTCGTAGGACGGATAAGGAAGAGCAGCACAGCCGCGGATAGGATTTGTCTCCTACGGGGTACCTTTCTATATTGGAGACAACACAAAATGGCCAGCCCTGACCAGATCCCTCCAGGCCCGCCAAGCTCTATCTCGACCGTCCTCTGGATACACAGACCTATGTCCACGGCGCCGAGATGACTCCATATCTCAACCTCAGTGGTCAACTCTGTGCATATCCCACACACTCAAAGCCCCCCCCTGATCCTAGCGCTCTGCAGACCTCTTCCCCAGGCCTCTGAGCTTCTCGCCCCAAAACCAGACAATCAAGGGAACAGGGCAACCCAGCAAGACGAACAGAAAGGCCAGTAAGCTGTTTCCCCATCCGTAGCCGAGTTGAGCGTACAGCTGGGGCGCAAAAATAGGAAAGGCGAACCCCACGACGTACGAGAACATGCGGCTCGACGCGTTGGCCGAAGCGCCGTGTTCTGTAAACTCGTCGAGTAGGTATGCCAGCGAAGCTTGAGCTAGAATGAAACTACCCGCGGTAAAGACAGCCGCTCCAATGTCTACCACCACCCATGGGACTGTGTCTTCGGAGGCCCAGCCATACCACTATGTAAGATCGGGTTAGGCACGCGAGGCACGGTGGAGACACTGGGAAGCCCACTTACAAATAAGCCGGCGGGCATCAGCACGACGCCGGGGATCATACAAGGAGCCCTGAACTCAGGCTTCGACTGTCCGTTGGCTCGGTCGCGGAGGAACTTGTAGATGCGGTCCATGAAGAAGCCCCCGAATTGGGTGGCAACAGTGGTGCCGATAGCGATAGCGATGTAGTGTAGACTGCTGATTGCCTCGGTCTGGTGATAACGGTCGATCCATAGAGTCGCGAAAGTAGACAACATCAAGGTGTATGTACCGAAGTTTATAGCCAGGACTAGCGATATGACCTGGATCACCGGTCGCCGAACGAGCATGCGAACTGGCCGGAGCAAGTGAACGGAAAGCTTCGGGAGGAAATCACTCCAGAAGGCTGCTGTCCATGGCTTTAAAGACGGTTCGCCCTCCACGGCGCGAATAGATGCCAACTTGCGACGGAGCAGGACTGGCGCGTATGTTTCCCGGATACACGTGAGACCGAGTACTGTCACTGCGGCGTTGAATATGCTTGTCGTCCAGAATAACCAAGGCCATGCTACCTCCTGGGTGAGGAGGCCGCCGACAATGGGACCGACTGCAGGACCGAAGTAAGGCAGAAAAGAAGCGATGGCAAGAGATTTACCGCGTTCTTCAGGTCCGTACATATCAGCCATGACCGGGCCAGTAAGCTAGAGTATGAGCGAGACATATTAGATACGCGCTGTTAATTGACGTCTCCTATATGATCTTCCACGGGAAAGGAAATTTGCGTCTCTCACAGTAACTCCAGCGGCCGCGCCCACTCCTGTCATAAGGCGGCCAAATATCATCAAACCGGTCAACTTTCCGACGGGACACAGCGCGTTCCAGAGAACGTACCATCCGTTGCAGAACAACCAGATGTACTTTCGGCCAGTCATCTCGGAGATGGGAGCAATCAGGAATGGCGCGAAGCCAAGACCCAGGAAATAGCCCGAGAACGAAATCTGGGCAGTCGAAGCATTGATGCCCAGGTCGCGTGATATGTCACCGAGGGCAGCGGCCATCATGCTGGCAGACAACAGGGTGACGAACTGGCCGAGCGAGAAGACGATACCAATCATGAGCTTGCGGGTCCAGCTCCAATTGTAAGGATCTTGGGGGTCGGTGATGCCATCCCATGTACACTGATGTTCCCGCTCAAGTTTATCTAAACGCGTGTGTCGCTCCGTACTGCGAATATCTGTGGTGGCAGCTGGGGCTGAAGGAGGATTCACAGGGGACGCGGACGACGACCCGTCAAGACCCTTTCCTATCTTCTCGGACATGACAACGGCAGCAGCTCTAAATAAGAAACTGGAATTCACTTTGACAGAAGAGGCTGTCCAAGGTTTAAAAACACGTAACAAAAACGTCAGAAAGAGGGATAAGAACAGCGGCAATTTTCGCTAATAGATTGCGAAAGAAGGGAAATCATGCAGGAGGACGCGTCGGAGAAGGCAGGACACGTTGAGCTACCTAGGATATACATAATATAAGTACTAGCTACATCTATAAGTGGTACAAAGTACGTGCTGCAGCATTCCCCTTATCAGATCTGTCAGACCCTGAGAGCCGAAGAAATGTGAGGCCCCGCTCTATGGCGGGAAACTATTATCAGCCGCCATCTTATTCCCTTTGTAAGTTATTGAGAAGTAGGCATCATAGTGGCTCAACGGAGGTGCCCTGTCACTAAGACTTCTCTATATCGCCACGATCCTCATCACTGTCCTCGTCAACGCTGCCTTCAATGGCAAAGTATGGCTCGGCGCCTGGCCTCTTCCAAGCTGTTGCCGGCCCAGAGTCTGCTTTCCCCTTGGGTGCTGACACTGCCCGACGACTAGCAATCCATAACCACATGCACAGCGCTATTGCTTCAGAAGTGATCAAACTACTCATCCCAGCAAGGCCGGCAGTTCCGTGGCCGACGAGTATCATACCACTCAGCACATTACCCCATCCTACTAATATGACTAACCGACCCATCCAGATATGCACATGCGATATCCAGGTCCGGCGCCAGATTTGGATGAAGGCCAGGTGATGTCTCCAACCAAGAATCCCCTGTACAGGAACTGCCAGTGCGACAAACAGGCCTAACCACTGATGCGTAGTCGAGAAACCCCTCTCTCTGCTCATCACTGTCCCAGAAATGACTCCTATAGCCATCACTGCAGTCGATACGAGCTGGAACATCCAATGAAGCTTAAAAGCGTTCGCACGGCCGGACCGCATCAACAGAACGCCCAGCGGGAAGAGGAACAGGAAGGCCGCCCCCATGACACACCCGTGAAGCACGACGAGCGGTTTCGTGCGGAGCGACGACAGGTATCCTGCGGATCCGATCGGCGTATTGGAGGTCCCGAGCTGGGCGACTCCCGGGCGCAGAGGTGGCAGAGACGGCCGTCTCGCAGCGTCACTTGTCGAGCGAGCCATGTCCACGTAAAAGTTGCCCCAGCCGCCGTTACCAGCGTGGTGCTTGTGCATAGCGAGCGCGGCGTCAAAAGAAAACACGTCGAGCTCTTGGTTGTCGTTCCAGGCCCAGATCCACGGTTGCGACGGCGACAGCGCATCAATGGGCGCTGCGGGCCATCGCGGGCACGCGTAGCAGACCACCGATAGCTTTGCGATGTAATCCGCCCCGGACGGGCCAGCTGGGGGCGAGGCAGAGCGCTGAACTAGTCCGGCCCCGCTCCCTGCCGGCATCCAGTCCGCTTGTAATACACGCAGGTCCGCGCCTCCCATGTCCTCAGGGGTGACCAGCCGCGGTTGGTGATGCCCGTCGGCCGTGCGGATGCTGAGGATCGGGCTCTCGCCCGATTTTGGGTCGCCGTAGACGATGAACATGAGCGAACCTGCCATCTCGCCGCCCGTTCCGATCGCAGTCCACCCCAGAGCCGACGAGCGCGCCACCGTCATGCTGAGGTAGAGGTCGTGACTGTCCGTAGTCGAGTTTCGGTGCATGATGATACCCATGCAAAAGTCGATTTCGCCATCAGGATGGCCAAAACGGCAGTACTGCACCGGCTCAGTGATGGCAATCGCGAGCAGGTGAAAGATAATCCCCGCAAGAGGAAGTTTGGTCCAAGTCATGATTGCTTCTTCGAAGGTGCAGACAAACGAGAAAATGTGTCTGAACTGACAAGTTCTGAAGGTTCTTCAACAACAAGAACGGCGTAAAATTCGCCAGTGAAAACCGTCTAAGTAACCTATGACCAGCTTCATGTACTTCAGCCGACATGCTGCGACAGGAATCCGTAACTCTGGCTCGAGAGGACCTCGATAAAGCCGGTTCAAAGATAACAAGACAGGAGAGCCTGATACCAATCGCGCCCATGACTAGATGGCGCATCTTGCTGCGGTACGGTGATTCCCCTGAACTGGTTTTACAATGACTATGCATATAATACCCATTACTACGCATAAATGCCATGATTGTGCATCAAATACCCATGACCGTGCATGCAGCTGGGCGCACTGGGGGGTGCCAATCCGACAATGCATTCAGTCCCCCTCCTACCCTCCTCCCGCTACACAAGCTGTTGTTGGATATCAGGGTCCTAAGATAGACAGGACGCCTCGGAGATTACCTGTGGCTTAGGGTGGGGATCATACCAGCCAGACCCATTAAGTATGAGCCTGGACCGACGCGGTCAGAAGGACTCCAGGACAAGGACAAGAACAGATTGATCAATTGAAGAGTACGCTGTGTTCAACAGCTGTCCAACAGACGACTGCGGAGTACCACGTGGCGCGGATGGTAGGTTGGCACATTTTGAGCATGTTCACTGGTATGTCAATGGGCTGCGTAGCGGATGGACTAGTAACCTCTTGCTCTGCCGTCTGAGTGCACCCCGGCGATTGCCTCATGATGTCCTCGTTGATAGACTCTGCTGTTCTCCCTCTAACTACATATCGCAAGACATCCATCTCGTCGCATTTTTCACTATGAAGAGCTATATCGCTCTCATATGGTACTTTCTGTGTCTGAAGGTAGCCAGCTTAGCCTCGATTACTCGGCAAAGCTCACATGTCGTGAAAGGTAGAGCAAAGGTTCCACCCAGCTGGACTAAGATCTCACGCGCCAGTCCGTCTCAAGAGGTGCGTATCTCACTAGGTGTGTTCCAGGAACGGGCGCACGAACTCGAGAGGAAGCTGTTAGAAGGTATTTGCACTCTCTGAAGCTGTTCAAGTGGTGCTGCTGACTGGATGGCAGTATCCGACCCGATCCATCACCGATATGGCCAGCACCTGACCGCTCGTGAGGTTCATGAATTGACAAGGCCTTCTGCTGTCTCGAGGCGTTTGGTTCTTGAATGGTTACAGCTTAACTGTAATTATACCGAGGCTGACTTCTCAACCTCGCCCGCTGGAGACTGGCTCTATTTCACAGCTACCATTTCGGACCTCGAGACACTGCTACAGGCGGAATACTTCATATACCGACACGAAAAGAGCGATGAAGCAACTGTTCGGACAACTCAGTGGTCCGTCCCAGCTCACCTCGTCGACCATGTCGAGATTATCGAACCAACGACGGCCTTCTTCCGGCCACGGGCGCAGTCCAAGTACGGCGCCCCTTTGCCCGCGTGGGAACAAGCCGGTCGCATCCCCACCTACGATGAGCTCGCCGAAGAAGACATGTTCGAGCGCGGCAAGATAGAGGTCCCCTCCATCGACGAGATCTCAGCCAAGCCGACGATCAAGGAGGCCTGTAACCGACTCACCATCTCGCCACTGTGTCTCCGCGCTCTGTACGGAACTCTCGGCTACGAAGTGAAAGCGCCCGACCAGGTCAAGATCGGCATCGTGAACTTCCTCGGCCAGTCCACCAACCGCTCCGACGTCCAGCTATTCCTTGACGCTTACCGGCCCGACGCCGCCGCTGGGGGCGCCGCGGCCAGCTTCGCCGTGAAGCTGGTGGCGGGGGCCACGGACGAGCAGGGCCCGCTGTCGGCGGCGCAGCTGGAGCGGCGCGAGGGTTCCGAAGCCGCGCTCGACGCGCAGGTCGTGCTGGGCACCAGCTGGCCGCTGCCGCTGACGACGTATAACGTCGGCGGGCGGCCGCCCATGCGGCCCATCGAGGCCGGCGCCGTCAACACCAACGAGCCCTACCTCGCGTGGCTCGCTCACGTCAAGGCGCACGACGACGTGCCTTCCGTCATCTCCATATCCTACGCCGAGGACGAGAAGACGGTGCCGCCCGAGTACGCGCGCCGCGTGTGTGCCGAGTTCGCGCAGCTCGGCGCCCGCGGTGTCTCGGTGCTCGTGGCCAGCGGCGATTTCGGCGTCGGCAAGGAGGGGCATTGTTTCCGCCGCGGCGAAGAGGGCGAGGACGATGGCGGCAGCAACAGCAACCGCCGGCCGGGCTTCATGCCCTCATTCCCCGCCAGCTGTCCCTACGTCACCGCCATTGGCGGCACGAGGTTCCTCGAGCCTGAAATGGTCGGCTTCGATGCCCGGAGTGGCTTTTCCACGGGCGGCGGATTCAGCGACCTCTTCTCGCAGCCGTCATACCAGCGTGGGGCTGTCCGGGGATATCTGGAGCGCCTGGGAGACGAGTACGCGGGGCTTTACAACCCTGCTGGGCGCGCGTACCCAGACGTGAACCAACTCCATGATAGCAAATTGGCTGCCCCCGACTACGGCCGGCTGTCGCGAAACAAGACTAACGCATGTCTCCATCAGATCTCAGCTCAATCATACCACTTCGCCGTCATGTATAACGGCGTCAAAACCATGCAAGACGGCACCAGTGCTTCAACACCCACGGTCGCGGCCGTGATCGCCTTGGTCAATGACGCGCTTGCAGCCGAAGGGCGGCCGCCTCTGGGGTTTCTCAACCCTTGGATCTACTCCAAGGGGTATCGAGGACTCACGGATGTCACCCGCGGCTCTAATCTGGGCTGCAACACGACTGGGTTCCCGGCAGGGGAGGGCTGGGATCCGGCCACTGGGTTCGGCACACCGGTAAGCGAGCAGTTCCCCACACTCTACCGTATTGTTGGATGAATGCTGAGACACGAGTCTGCTTCTAGTGGTTTCCCAAGCTCAGGGAACTGGCAATGCAGAGACGGTTTCGCCCTGGTAGACCTTGGTATTATTTGAATCGGATAACAGCATAATTTACTACCATGCCCATGCTTAGATTCAGTAGTGTTCGAACTCTCCCTGCCGCACACACACCCACATGTGTAGATAGCAAAACTATGAAATGATTCACCGAACAACAAAGTCTGTGATCTCTATCTGTGTCATGACACCTAGACCCCAGCGCACCCAGACTGCGTAGTTGGTTGTATGGTGTGCGTAGGTTCTCCGTGATGCTCCGCTTTGTATGCAATGTCATCCATCCCCTGCCAACCTTGGTATGCACGAGTAATGAAGGGTCCTGTACTGTCATGCCTGCACGGCTTACCACACCGGACATCTCGAGCCACTCTATTGGCCGGGACACGCCGGTCGGTACGCTGCTTACCTGGGTAAGTAATCCAACTCGAAGCGGTCCTCACTGCTCTGGTCTCGTCGTTGGCTGGACATTCAGCACGCGATATGGGTGGCTTGGCATGTTCGCTACTCAACTGGAGGGAGGAAGCCTCTGTCAGGAAGGCTAATGAATTATCACCTCTCGGATACGATACCTAAATCGCTATTGACGATGTCTTTTTCTGCTTACCAACCTGAAGGCACTACCGCTGCCGAGTCCCGTGGAGATAGCCCCGAACTTAGATCGGGCGACTCACCTCAGAATGTCGGCACGGATGGCTCCGAACCTGATAGGACGGCTGAGTCTCCTTTCAAGCGACTTGAAGATGTCTCTCCATGCAACGGGAACATCGTGACTCCCCGTGCCGTGCTACTCGGAATCGTGTGCGGAATCCTAGTGAACGCCGCGAACATGTATCTTGGCTTGAAGACGGGATTCACCTTCACCGCTAACATTTTAGGGGTACGTTGAAGACAGGCACATTCACCTTACCATCTGATACTCTTCTTCTCGGGTATCTTGTGCGTGGATACTCTCTGACACCATGGATACACAGTCCCTGATAGGATTTGCCGTCTTCAACAGCTGGGGGAAGACCTCTGGGGCACCTTTTGGACCACATGAGAACAATATCGTCCAAACCGTGGCCACCGCGGCTGGGGGCATGTCGAGTGTTTTTGTGTCCGTAATACCGGCAATGTACCAGCTGGGACTTCTGTCAACACCAAGCACCGACTTTCTCAAGCTCGTCTCCATGGTTGCCGCTGGGGGCTATTTTGGCTTGTTTTCGATAGCAGGACGTAAGCCCTCAGGGACTTTCTTCTTCGCAATTCCCCTTTTCCGCCCCACGAGCCCACTCTTACTATAAAAGTAATTGTGAGGATAAGCCTAACTTGTGTGTCAAGTTCGAGCATTCCTGATCGACCATATGGCACGTCCGCTTAACCTGGTTTTTCCGACGTCCTTCGCGACGGCCATCACCAGTCGCGACACGCACTCGGCAGCCGCGGGCGCCCATCGGGCGCGCAAGCAGATCAGGTTAACTCTTGTTGCCTTCTTTGCGTCTATGGGACTAACGGTAGTCTCTCAGTATGCCGTGGGCATTCTATGGGTACGTCAAGTGTTTCTCATATCTACGCGGCATTGCTGCCACCACGGTTCTTGTCGCTCGCACTGGAATGTTCAGGGGCCAATGTGGTATTTGATGAGCTAAATGCACGGCCTCGCAGGATTGGCACATATTCAGCTGGCTTCATCAGCTCGGTGTCGCGCCCTCATTCTCCATACATGCCGAAAGCTGGGGCTGGGTCGTCGAATGGTCGCCCGCCATGATCGGCACGGGCATGATGATCCATCCCAATGTCGCGTTTTCGTTCTTTGGAGGCTCGACTCTAGCGTGGTACGTTCTGCCGAACCTGTCCTTCTTCGCTCCGAACGTAGACCGAGGGCACGGCGTTGACATTATATAGGGGCATTATCGGGCCCTACCTCGTGTCCCAGGGCGTCGCGTTCGGCCGGCGCGTCTCTACAGACCTGCAGTGGCTGGATCTCAAATCTTACGTGTCGATGTCTCCTGACTTTGCCAACGCCACACACCCAAGCGCTCGGTATTGGCTGCTGTGGCCTGGAGTCGCCTGCACCCTAGTAGTGGCTTTCATGGGTAAGTTTTGGTTTCTTTGCTTCTTCTGGTACCCCTTGCTGCTCAGTAATGAGCCCCATCACGCACATTGTCAGTCTCGTCTGCATGCAACTGACTTGTCCTCTTCGTAGAGCTGGCCTGTCAATGGCGTGGATTTTGGGCCTGCGCTTCGTCCTGCATCAGCTCAACATATCGCCCGTCATTCAAAACCCACAGCTACCGCCGCCTGGACCAGCAAGAACAATCTGGTGAGAAACCTCACGGTGAGAACCTGCAGATCACGGCCCGTATGTGGGCTATCCCATTAGCGATCGTTGTCATCCTGGCCTGCTGGGTGACCAAGATGGAATTCGGTATGTCCGTCGTGGAAACCATCCTGGCCCTGCTGCTGGCGTTCGTCATGTCCATGGTGACGATTCAGGCGACTGGTGCGACGGGTAAGTGAACCCCATCGCCATGCGAAACAGATGCACACAGGGCGATTGGCCAGCTGACACTCCATAGATACAACACCGGTTTCGGCCGTGTCGAAAGTCTCCCAAGTCCTGCTGAATGGCGTGAGCCACGCTTCCGGCGCGGCCGTACCGACGGCACAGCGTCTGGGTCTGGTCGGCGGTGGGCTGACCATGTTGGGTGCGAACCAAGCCACAGGTATGTCACAGATCTGGCCCTCCTCCCCTGTTATATCTCGTGTTTCCGTCAGAGCTCGATCCGGAATACCACACTAACCACCACCCCAACCCCGGGCCCCAAAGACCTCATGGCCGATTTCAAAGTCGGCTTCCTCCTGCAGACCCCGCCGCGCGCACAATACGCTGCGCAGCTCCTCGGCACGCTCGTGGCCACCCTCTTCGTGCCCGCCGTCTTCGTGCTCTTCACGGCGGCCTACCCCTGCATCATCATCATGGACGACGACGACATCTACAACGACACCTCCGACACCTGCCCGTTCCCCGGCCCGGGCGTAGCGGCCTGGAAGGCGGTCACGCTCGCAGCAGCCAGCAGCGGGGACTCCTCGTCATCGGCGATCCCCCCGTCGAGCGGCGCCTTCGCCCTCGCGCTCGCCGTCTGCTCAGCGCTCATCGTGCTGCTCAAGAACGCGCTGCTCCCGCCGGCGGGCCGGGTCGCCGTGCCCAACATGATGGCGCTCGGGATCGCGTTCACGGTGCCGAGCCCGCGGTACGGGACCAGCATGCTGGCGGGCGCCCTGGCGGCGCTGGCGTGGCGGCGCGCGGACCGGAACGGCCACGCGCGGTACGCGTTCGCGGTCGCGGCGGGGCTGGTGGCGGGCGAGGGCGTCGGGGGCACGATCAACTGCGTGCTGACCATCTTAGGCGTAGGTGGGCAGGAGCTGGGGACTACGGTTGGGTGTCCGGCTGGGACATGTTAGATGGTGAGTGGAATCGATGTTTAGAGTCTTGGCGAGGAAGCTCGTGTCGAGAAGAAGTGAGCCCTACTCTAGGTCTCCGGAAAGCCGTCGAGAGGGGCGGGTTATGGAAGCGTGTCATTCTACAAAGGGGCAAGAAGTAGTCCATAGAGGTAACAGATCATCTGCGTAAGTTGTCAGGTGGAAACGTTCTATCTCTTCGAGTCTGGCAGAGGGGTTGGCGGTGGCTTGATCGATGCAAATGTGGCAGGCTATCTACAGTCTCGTGTTAATGGGCGGGCGCCTGGATATACACAGCCTAGTAGACAAGGAACAACTCTGTCTCTCTCGCGAGATTGGCTACTCATAAAACGTGCGCTGGCTGTACAGTACTCGGCTGCCATCTAGACATAGCGAGAGACCAGGGTGGTAAACCACGCCACGGATATACACGTCTCGTGTACACGCGTAAAAGTGTATACACGTACACCCATCCACTTGGACCTTCAGATAATCCACACCCACCCATATAAAGATATCGTGGGTGGATTTAATGTACGTGGGTGTAGATTCCTGGTATTTTGGTTATTTTCCTACCTAACCCCAGTTGGGTTAGTCCACTAACTAAGGTGGCTTAGACCAACTGTTGGACCTAGTTATTACGTACCTTCCTATTATATGCAAGGCCCTATATATAATAAGTACTCGTAAACATGGCCTAATTTACAGTGAAGCCATTCCCATACCGCAATTTTTTCGTACTCTAGCACCTTTACTTAGCAGTGCCACCATTTTCAGCACTATTACCCTGCCCTTTATATCAGCATGGCAGATAACTCTAGCGTCCTTTTTGAGCTTGATAGCCCTATCAATTCTATAGAAGTTGACCTTCCCGAGTTCCCTACTACACCGGCTTCTCAAGAGCCTTTTACAACCTCTACCGCGACCCCTACCCCAGCGTTACCATACCCGAGGAAACGGAAGACGAGAAGTTGAAGTACGAATCTCGACTATGGAAGCTATTCCCAGGTTGGATTTTTGCTCAACACAAGAAGGAACGACTTGCGTGGACCTGGGCGTTTGGATACGATATACAAAAGGAGGGTCACTATAAGTGGGTTTGGAGACTTTGTATACGAAGGGGAACCTTAACCTAGCAAGTTATAAAGCTTCAGGCTTGCAAAACGCCACTAATCATCTATATGGAATTCACAAAGTTGCTGCCCCAGAGGGGGTTATTGAGTCTGCTAATCAACTCCGAGCCGAGAAGTTAAACAGATTTACTACAACCCAACAACAGTTAATTACGTAACGCTTTAGACTTGATACTACCCAATCTCGAGACCAGTTAATTGCGAATAGCTTCATTAAGTCCTTCGATAAAAGCACTTCCAGCTCTAGGAAGTCAATGGACAGTTGGTGAGGTTACCCTGGATGAATTAGTATGTAAAAATGTGTAGGGTAGGCTCAAAGATGAACAAGTGAATTCTCAGCAAGTGTCGCAGCAGAAATGAGGTGGAAGCAGGAGGAGGCAGAATAGTATTCAGTTGTCTGTATGTCTGAATAACTAGCTACACAGGGGACCTAGTTAGAAGTTATAGGTATATTTATATTCGTCAGGACCCGAGGATTCCAACGGTGTTGAGTATAACATCATAGCTGTTAATACGAGCTTGGAAGGTTCTAGAAAATATGTATGACGTCTATAGTTGCGTATACGCTTACGCGTACAGATCTAGACCTTTCCAGGTCTCTCCATCCAATATCTTTTAATCTGCGCGGATAACTCTCTCGCTCTTGAGTCAGTCATTCTGTCCAGCCCTTTGCTAATGGGAGTTTCGACAATCAACAGAGCGGCGAATAGAACCCGAAGTCAGGGATATTGCAAATCCCTCAGATTATAGGACAGGAGTTTAGTAGCTACTGGGTCTCGGTAAGAAACCTCTACCATTTTGAAGCGTAACCTCCTGAATCCCTTACTTAGATTAAAGCCAGCACCAGGGAATGTATTCTACTATAAAATACCAAAAGTGGCATACTATGATGAGTAACTAGTCTCAATTTGGATACGTAACCTAAAAACTCAAAATCCTGATAGCTTAATTACCATCTCGACTTTCCAATCTACCTTGCCTCGATAAGCCCCTGCATCGTCATCCATAGCACACCAGCCCATGCATCCCAGTTGAGCCTCATCGCCGTCTGAGGGTGGAGGAAATTTCAACGGGGGCTCAATGGTCAGAAGGTGATCTATCCTTCCTGTCATCTGGCTCGTAACCCGGAACCGCCGTGGTGAAAATATCAGGCGGTGTGCTGTAGCGAGAGGTCCTAGTCGACCAAGTCTGAGTACTGAAGGAGGTCCTGCGCCTCCAAGAAGATGAGGACGTGGACGAGGCATCACAGGGAGTCTCTGGAACCTCGGTCGAGTACGGCGGGGACTCGCTTACCGCGCAGTCCGCGTCCCACCAGAAACAGTCCGTACTCGACGACCTGGTGCTGAGCGAAGAGGGCGAGGCGGATGTGCACCACCAGTAGTCGTACGTGGCACACTCTTCGTTGGGGTCGTACGTGATTGTCGGTTCTGGGAAGGGCATCGTGAGAGAGTCCCAGTCGTAAGTGGTCGTGGGCCAGGGATCGACATCCGTCATGGTGTCCCAGTCTAAGGTCCTCGTGGGCCCAACGTTGTCAGATGACGTGGTGGACGAGCGACGGCGGCTCCAGCTGCTAGACGATGGGCTACTTATCAAGTAGTCGGTATCAGTCGGAGTGGGGTCGCACCACCAACCGGTACACGACGAATCAGAGTCGGTCAGGGAGTCATAATCGGTCGACGTGTACTCCTCAGAGGTGAGGCTAAACCAGTCGTCGGTGTAAGTCTCGGAAACTGTGGGGATAGACAGGCTCTCAGGAATCGTGAAGGTAGGCAGCCAAGGAACCTCGGTTGAGGTGTTGTCCCATAGAGTAGTTGTCGAATTGTACGAGATGGTACTGCTTCTCGTCGAGAGCCTCCTGGTAGACCTTGGCGTGGAGGACGTCGACCGGGTGCGCGAGGACCTAGATCGAGTGCTACTGCTAGTGGGGTCCTCAGCACAGTAAGGGTAGTCAGGACACCAGGTGACGGTTGAGGAAGCGGAGGCATCCCATGGCTCTTCCGAGGACGGCTGGATGAGCGATGTACTGAATGAAACCATCCTGGTGATGGACTTGGTGGAGGTGTGGCATGTCTCGGTAGCATAGTCGTATACTCCGTGGCGGCATATCTCCTCGACATACCTGCTCGTGGTATAGACAGGAACAACAGAAGTATACCAGTCCTAGTTTCAAAGCTGTCATGTGAGTCTTGGCATCCCTTTACCCAGGCCATAAGGCATAAGGCACAGGGCACGTTGGCGGTTGGGGAGATGATCTGACTTACGGTCGCGGTAGCATAGGGGTCTGAGGTTATTGCGGGCTCATGGGTTACAATGCCCAAGCTTGAGTGCCCGGTGGCCGTGGAAGTAGGAAAACTCTTCGTTGAGGAAGAAGTATTGCCCATGGTGACCAAGGTTAAGAAGAATCGCTGTAGACGGGAATATGCTCTGATCTTCAAGTGTGGTGCAAGACCCGAGTCCAGTCGTTATGGAGAGTCCGAACAGTTCGCTACTGAAGATGAGAAGATATATGATGATATTGACTTTTTCTTCTACCTGCTAAGCAACTGAATTGAACCGTTGTTTACATTGGCCAAGGACGACTCGGGATTCTATTTATTATCAAGAGTTCTGCACTAGACAATGCCACAGAGGATCTGTCGTCATTGCTCTGTCTTTACCGAAAAAGCTAGAATACCTATCCTTACGGGCCAGCATTAATTACACGGGGCGCAATCTGACAATAGGAGAAGCATTACGGTCGATCGCATGAACACATATTGCGATGGACTGGCCGGACAAGCCGTTAGACATGAGAGAGCCGAGCATGTATATAACCGCAATCACCCGCACAGGGATTCCGGCTTGCCGTTAAACCCTGGTTTATTGGCTCCTTTGACTTCCATAAATATGGACCCGGGGCCGACAAACGCAAACTTGTGGAAGCGTAGGAAACGGAATATCTTCATCATTCAACCTTAGAACCAATATCACAGCACCATAGTTGTTTGTTCGACTTCAAGTCTCCACGCTCTGGACAAAGTTGATGAGCATAATGCATACTGATATTGCCCCTGGGAAATGGGGCACACCTAACCCCTGGTAGTCGGGGCTCTGTGGAACGACGGAAGGTTACATTAGGAACGATCTTCATTCGAAAAGAGTGCAAAACTAGCGAGGGGGGTCAGACAACTTACCGACATTCCGAACTGATGCTGTGTTACAGCGACTAGAGCACAATGCATGCATGATCTGTCCTACGTAGATTCTGGAGCTATTCGATGTAAGTTCTCTGAGCATCAAAGCCCGTAGAGTCCTAAATATCACAGCAGGATAGGCCTATGGGCTAATATACCGAGTACGGGCATAACCAAATCCTGCATCTAAAGCAGTTGTCAAGGTATCTCCACAAGATGGTAGAAAGACGCAGTCATTTCTGATAGCTACCTGGATGGGATGATCTGAGTTATTCTCTTGTAGATAAAATGCGACGATCACAAGAGCTTTTTGAACGAGGTTGGAAAGGTGCGACGTGAATTAGAGACGGCCTAAGGGCCCGCGACAGGTCCTGGGGTTGAGAATTCGTCTTCGACACTTATTAAAGAGTAACGCATTTCATTGCATCTACACGATACCTTGTAGCACCACATGTTGCTCTGTGTCTCACACATAGGTACGAATCCTGTCCAACGTTCCGACGTTGGAATAGACCTTAGCCAGTTATGCTTTATTAAACCCGCAACGACTGTGGTATACTGGTGGCGTCGAACCGCCCTTTTATGTCGAAACAATTATGGGCCATTACTTCTCCATTTTGTTAAGTAAATTGGCGCGACCTAATCTTGTCACAAATGATGAAGGGAATGCAGACGGGACCGGCTGATACTCCGGCATACGCAAAGAGCCGGGGTCCCAACGCTTCCTACGAGCTAATGCATCAATGACATTACAAATCACATCGAGGATATCACAGATCCGATATATGGTTCTACAGTCATTTTAGACACCTTCCAACAACTCGAGTCTCGGAAATTGCGTGACCGTCGCCAACAGGAGCCGACGGAGCTGGGAATCATCAGACGAAACTATACTAGGTTTCGCATGGCCGATAGGAACATGAGAGACCAGGGACGAAGATTTATGATAAGGCGCAAATACTACGGTTGCCCATTTATACATATTCTTTTTTGTCCTCGAAGAGTGGACATGTTGAGATTAGATATTATTCCAGATACAGCAGCGGCCAAACGATCTGAAGCCGTGGCATCGGCACACCAAACGTTTTAGTGCCATATAGGCACGCATAGAGAAAAGGGGAGGAGAGCCTGCGAATCCAGTGTATCACAAAAGTTCAAAAACAACAGATCCGGAGACCATTTGTCCGCTCAGGGATAGGGGCAAATAGACTCGGAAGCACATCATATGTGGCGACACACGGTGAGGATGAAGTAATTAACGGTCCACTATGTGAAATTTCTTGTTTTAAGCTTACTCAGCGGCGTCAAAAGTGCAACTCGCGGGGACCGAAGCAACTCGACCGATCCCCACCAGCGGCGCAACAAACACAATTGATGTCCCCTAGATCTGACAGCTAGCGCTTATTGTATGACCTTCAGGCACCCCGAGAAGATGGCACGCGTACAACTTCAAGTAGCTTAGCCACAGAACATATATACGCCGATGGGTAGGTGGCCTTTCCATATATGGAATGCGCTTAGCACCCCCTGACGAGATGACTAAAGCAATATATACCCCCAATGCGCCATGAGAGTCTGCTGACTTATCTGGTCCGGTAGGTGTCTGGCAGAGGTACAGACAACCAACACGTCGCCAGAATAGCAGGCAGCTAAAGCTTTCCAATATGGTCCTCCCCCATATGCAAGACATGTACGCTTATTCAGTCGCACACAAAGCGCCCCCACACATCCCACCCCCCTGTCTGTGAACTTCTACACTTCCCCTGAGAGGTCTTGGTCAAAGACACATTCTTCTGTTGGGAGCGGCTGTCGCCGTCCTTATCGTTGTCTTCAACAGGCGACCATGCCGAAGAAATGTTGCCGTGGCGGTGAGCCAGGAGTAGAACCTCCAGTACGTTGGTAAGATCAAAGCGCGGGGAGGGGTGTCCGCAGGTATGTCGGGACTTTGACGAAATCGTGGCGACGCGATCCCGGCCGAGGCCGACGTGTTCTCGCGGGATTGTATTCGGCCTCATGACCGTCTCCATTCCAAAGTTTGAGTCTTAAAAGTCAGAATATGGCGAGTATAGATATCTAAGGAGGTAATGGTACATAGCTGTTCTGGAGGTAGGGGGTTGGGAGAAAAGGGTGTCCGTCTTCGAAGGTTAATATGCACTAAGCGAAAGGCTCACACCTTCTTTTCTTCCTTTTCTCATGTTGTTCTTCGATGTGGCGCTTAAGATTGTATTGTCGAGTACATTTCATCTCGCAGTAAGGACAGCTTCCCCCGTCAGGGGGGATGTTATTTTTTGGATCGGCTGCAAATGCAGGGTGAAATAGCCGAACATGACGGTACATGTCCTTGTTGAATGGAAATTTAGGCGAGTCGCATCCGGCCGGATAAGGAATGGGTGGTTCATGCTTAGTGCGATGGTGCTTGCTGTGGTCAGACTCGTCAGCAATGCCCCACTCAACCGTGAGGGAAACTTCTTACCGAAGTTCAGTTTTCCTTGGGAAATCTTTCTGACAGAGAGAACACTTAAAGAGACTCTTTGCGGGATTTGGAGAAGAGTCTCTCTCGGACGGAGGCGTTGGGCCAGAACTGTGGCCCTTAGGATCAGCAGGATAAACGGGGCGTGAAGTCATGATTTTATCCGAGGTAATGGAGGTGAAGCAAGAAGGAATGACCGACGCCGGAGGGTTGTTTTGTTGTTGAATATCGCTCAGTATCGCGTTTGCGTAATTAAACTGCGAGCCACAAGGAGACTATGTTACCAAGGATTGGCTCGCACTTTCGTTAGACCAGTCCTGCGAATTATCAATCGGTTTGTCCTGAAAGTGCAGTAACTTGGGATCAAGTGTTCTCTCATCACTCAGGTGGGGAAAAGCATAGCCGCCAACTATCGCGGCTGAAGCACCAGATTCGGGGTTGACAACCGTAAGGTCATTGCATAGCCTCTGGTCGTCTTCTGCATCATGATTCTCGAACATAGGAGGGTCTTGCGCGCCATGCTTGAAGGGTGGGTCTCTTCTAGAATCCATGTGTGTTCCTGCAAAGTTCCGTCTCAAGCTTTCATCGTTGCTTAAGGGTTGTTAGAATATCACGGGCTCGTTCATCTTTTTCTGGTGGATGTTACCAATCACATGCCGTTACGGATCATCCTCAAGTGCCACGTTGATAGATGTAGACTGGATATTCTCGTTAGATATGTACCTAGTTTAGTTCGTAGCGGGAAGAGCGGTATTTTTGATAAGACACGAAATACGATCTATTAGAGAAGATCAGGTAGCGGGCAGTGTAGATAGGCATGGTAAAATCTTCAACGAATCTCACTGACAGGAGAATTTACCAGAAGTTCGCCATGCACGGTAATCAAATGGTTGAGATTTGAAGTAGGTAGAGTTGGTGTCACAGTTAGGCTGATCGCGGGAGAAGGTTGCATAAGGTGTGGGAAGTGTAAATTGTCATGGATAATCCAGGCTCTAGAGAGCAGTGGCTAGGGAGCTCTATATATAGTGTGGGAGCCCCGGAACAACGTTGTTACGGGGTCTCTACAGCTCTTAGGGGCGTTGATGACTAAGCAAGTGACCCCTATTTTGCGACACACCCCCCAGATGGGAGGGAGATGCTCCCTTGAATCTGCCATTCGTAGCTCCATATAATCCCTAAATCAATATCAACAAAAGAAATAGCAGTATAGCTAATATAAACATTAGGTGCAATAACAGAGAGGTAAGCCGTATATATTTCAGGTGATCTAGGAAAAAGGGTTCTACGCTTCCCCCCCCCCCTTTTATCGCTCATGGCAACGGGTAACGAAAAGTAAGTCCGCATGCTTTACGCGCGCCCATATCTGCTGCTTTTTATAACGCTGCAACGCTTGCTTTTTTCTTCCTTTCTTCGGTTCCCATAATAGTTTCGTAAGTACCCTAAGCTAAGGAGAGCTAATCGCGGGGCTAACGTTATGCGTACAGATCATCTTCATCATTACCATTATCATCACCAGAAGTAAGTGTTTTTCCAGCGCGCGGCGCGCATGCTGCGTACTCTACGAGCTACTGGGCGTACTAACTGGTAATCGTAACCACCACCAATAATAACGACAATAACAACGTAAGTGCCTGCTGCTCCCGGGTAACTTTGCACTTGCTGACGGTAATCGTAAAATGCCTTCTCGTGCTCAGCGCGCCGCAGTTGCCCGCGCGTGCGCAGGCCGCTGCCGCCGTCGAAGCTGCCGCCGTTGCGGTAAACTCCGTGCCGGAGCCCGAACCAGAGCCAGAGCTAAAGGGTCCGCCTGCTCCCGATCCTGCCGCGGAGCCCTCCACCCCGGCGCGTCCGCCGCGTTAACGTCCCGCGCAGGGCGCACGGCGCGCCGTACCGTATGAGGGTTGCCTGCGCTCGGCGCTTTCGGGCCGCTCCACCGGAACGTGCTACGACGTTACCGTAGGCAGTCGCTGCTGGCGCTGCGCCTCCGGGCATACCTACCATCCGGTGTATGTACTTATCTGCTCCCTGGGAGCTCCTTCCTTTATTAACTACTAATCGCAACCCTATCTTAATCCGTCCGCTTGCTGTCCGTCTGGTTGCGGCCTTCGAGGTTAACGACCGTCCTGCCGTAAGTTCCCTCCGCAGCTCGTACGTTCCGGGGAACGTATTAACTACGTAATAGGAGGTCCGCCGCTTCCGTGCCGTTATACGCGCCCTTTAGGAAAAAAAGGCCGGGAACGAGGGGAAGGAGAAGGAGCAGGTAGGTGCGCTTACCGGTATTCCTACCGCCGTGCGTGGGCAAGTGCTGGCCCTTATTGGGCAAATCCTTGATCTGCTTTTGTTTTAGTAATAATAATAATAATAGTTCCCTTTTTTATTTAAAAGGTTAAGGAAAGTTAGCCCCGGGAGTTTTGGGCTTAATAAATTTTTAATGGTCCGTAATATGCTTACGATTTTTTAAACGTACTTGCCGTAAATTTTATAAGTTAAAAAATAATTTAAAATATTCGAATTATTATTTGGGAAAAGCTTTTATTAAACCGTTAATAAATATTTACGTTATAAGTAAATAAGTTATGTTAAATAATTTCCGGCTTTATTTTTAATAGAATTATATATTTTACGTATTTATATAACGTAATTAAATAATAACTTTTTTTATTTTTGTTTATTATTAATTTAATCGTTTATTAATTATTATAAAATATTTTTTAAGTTTAATTTAATTTTAATATTAAATTTTATAATAAACGTTTAAAAATTATGGCCTTTTTAATTATATATTTTAACGTAAATAATTTAACTTTTATTATAAATGTTATTATTATTATTTAACGAACCGTTTTTTATATAATTAGTTTTCCAAAAAAGGTTTATTATATAATCCTGGGAAAATTACCGTATTTTAGGGTTATTTATAAATAATGCGTTTCTTACGATTAATAAAACTTAGGTTTTCCTGTTCGTACTTCCGTATATAATCGCGAATAACCGTATATAAAATAAGTAACGAATTATCTTATTAATAAATTTAATATATTTAATTAATAAGTTAATTAAAAACTTTAATATAAGGATATAATAAATGTTACGTTTAAACGGATTATTATTATAATATATAAAATAAGGCCTATAAGTTTTTAATAGCCTTTAATTTATTTTTTTAAAATTATTCCGTTATTAAAAATAAACTTTTTAATTTTTAAAAAGGTTAGTAATATAAAAATGTCGTTTATTAACCTAAAACAAATTACGATCTTTTCGATATAAAAGTTATAAATTAAGATAATTTACTTTTTTAATTTATTGTAAATTACCCGAATACTTAAAAATTAGCTTATTTCGTCTTAATTTTTAAGTTTGTACGTTCCTTTTAATTTAAATATTAATTTATTAATTTCGGATTAATATTTTCGGTTATAAAAAAGTATTAAATCGTTTACGAAAAATATAAAAACGATAATACGTAATTCGTTATAAAATAAGTACGGCTTTTTTAAGGATAAAATAAACTTTAGTTTTTAAAAGGTAAAGGAAAATTTCCGATATTATAATAAAGGTAAGTTTTTAAGCCTATATAAGGCGCTTTCGAGCTTCGTATATATACCGCTTTTTTTAAAGCCTTTTAAAAAAGCGTAGGTTATTATTAGTTATCCTTTACGGAAAGCGTTTAAGAAAGTTATTATTACGTCGTATTATTAAGCTTCCAGGTCTTATTTAGCAGTTATAATCATAACGGTTTTAAAGGATTTAATTACGAGCGTGGTAGCATATATGCTAATAATCGAGTCGGCTTCCTAAAGATCGTTACGTATATAAATACGTGATTTACAACGTTCCAGCCAGCTATTTTTGTCGAACTTATATATGAGTATCTATTTTAATAGGATTAGCTTAAACTTAGCCTATATAATTGGTATTTCCTTCCATATACCGCGCTCCGTAAGCGCCTCGATTTTTTTTTAATATCCTTCTTAAAGACGTTACTTAAAGAGTACTTTTCGAGATCCTTTTAATGCTTCGACGGCTTAGCTTCCAGTTAATCCCTATGGATCTTAGGTTTGCTTAGTATAACGCTTAACCGCTTAGCTTATTTCTACAGCGCCCTTACCGCGATCACTGCATAAAAGGTATACAGCTCCTTATATCCTTATTTTGCTGCATGCTGCAATAACGGGAATAGATAAATAATATCCTCCCAGTTTCGATTTAGGGCCAGGCATATTTTACTGCTCCCAAAGATTACGGTAACGTTTACCGAATTGTAAGGGAATAGAAAGGACTAGCCACTCCGCCACATGATCCAAAAGATCAGCAGTTCCAACGCCAATTGGCGTTGGAAGTCCTTGTCCGCACTTAAGTAGGGAACGCCCCGGGGCCATTCCCTTACACGAATAAGCGCCACCGTTTACGGTACCATCAAGGTTTTCCCGTTTCCGTAACCTTTTATTCCTGCAAGTAAATGCTTATGGTTGCTTTCCCTTGCTTTTTTTGGATTTACGAGCACGGGGGGCAAAGTTTCCCTGATTACCGGTCCTTTCCCTATTGTTATGACCTAGCGGTCTTGGCTGCAACACACACAGTCGGACCCCCAAGACTTCAGCTCCGACCTAAGCTCAAACGTCACGTGACTAGCTCAAAGAGCTCAACGGCCCTCATTGGCCCAAGGGTCTTGAGCCAGTCAAGCCACGAAAGGGCTCAAAGGGACTCAAAGGGACTCAAAGGGACTCGACTAACAAGAGGGTTTGAGCCGCTTGAGTACCTTGAGCCAAGACGAGGATATATACGCTCGTTACCACCATAGTTTAGATAGATCACCAGCTTGTAATACAACTTGGTTACCCAGATTTCCTTTGACAATCTGCTATTACCAGACGTAACTATTGTTTACCCCATTGCTCAGTTTCCCACGACACTACTGCCAAAATAAACCGTACGACTAGGTTTAATAGTTGGTTAAACCATTTAGCCGTCACACCTATTTATTAAAATCCCGAGCCTGATTCCAGATGGGGGTGAGTAAGCGGATTCACCTGTAGGCCCCGTTAAGTGCACTTCCCGGGAGGCTTCCTTCATGCCATCTTCCTCGCGAACAGCTTACGGAAGTTCCGTAGGTTTAATGCTTTCAGCCAGCGGCTAAGGCTCGCTTTTTTAAGCGCCTCCCTAAACCTCACTTTCCGGATCAGGAGTATTCTTAGGGGTTAAAAGTCCACGATCAACTCCAGCTTTGCCCGTAAGCTTCCCTACCCCCGAGTTCTGACCCTCCGGTTAGCCACCCGTCGGGTTTTTAAGCTCGGGAACAGAGCTTTCTGCGGTTTCTAGAATGCTATAATCATTATGAAGGCCGTCCCACGCGTTAATCATGTTAAAAACTGGATCTTCTTTAGGAAGTTTCTTAAAAATCTGAAAATCTTTTGCGAGCTTTCGGCTTATAGCTAAGGCGAACGTTTCTTCCTTTTCCTTTTCTGGCTAATAAAAGATATTTTCGTCAAAATTAACGTTACGCGTAGTAATAACGGTACAAAACTCGGGTACCTATATTTGGTAGATATTAAAAGCTCGGTATCTTACTAAATAACCGATATACGCTTTCGGTTTTACTTTAAAAGCTTCTTTTTTTTTTTTTTTTTTTTTTTTTTTTTTTTTTTTTTTTTTTTTTTTTTTTTTTTAGTTTTTCGATCTTTTGTTAACGGATACGCTTG